>JAOTQH010037105.1:13202-27796 GCA_025631255.1 Cornus kousa | reverse complement strand
GTTAGCTAGCATATCATATGCATATATATCCATTCGTCATGCAGTTACCATGCAGCGTTCTACTCAGCGCCTACGTATCGCCTGCGTGGCGTAACCTTCATAGGCCGGGCGTGACATTCTCCCCCACCTATTTCCATGACCCCCTCGTCATGGTTTCTTCAGTTGACCCAGCTTCTCGCAAGTCATCAGTACTTGCGCATATGCCCTTGGCCCAAACGTACGCGCGCCCTTCGGGAGATGTGAGGTCCTCACGAGCTCTATCGTGTTAATTGCCACCTCTGGACTCTCCTTCCTGCCCACTAGCAACACCATGGATACGGTTTTGCCTTCCTCTCCTCCAAGTATCATTAATGCACCAAGGCATAGTAATGGCGCGGTATTGTTCCTGTCCATAAACTCCAACCCCAGCACTATGTCGTGGTCGTTCATCTCCGCAACCTACAAATCGGCCTTGCTCTTCCACCTTTGCATGCATAGCTCCACCTCTATGCACACTCTACTCATGCGTGCCTCTTCGGAGTTGATGGCCTTGATCCAGCCCTCTACCTTGCGCATCTTTAAGCCAAATCATTGCATCTCCTTCGGGGTAATGAAGTTATGTGTGGAGCCCTTGTCCACCAACGCTTGCACAGCTTTGCCACCAACCTGCGCATCCACATAGAGCACCCCTGCTACCTTCTTTATCTTACCATTCTTTTTAACGTCATATGCCATGCTACTCAGCATTTGCATAGCCCCCATGCAGCTATCTTCGTCGCTGCCCGCATCGTCCATCTTACCCTTGCCCTTATCCTTCACAAGGGCGCTCATGGTCTTCTTATTGGGGCATCGCACAAGTAGCACTTCAGCTCCCACTTGCCCTTGTCGCGGTGGTCCCCTTTGCCACTAGCCTTGGACCTCTTTCTGTGGTTCTTGCCTTTGTCATGGTGTAGGCATCTCTCCTCATCACTATGCTCATCATCATTGGACTTAGGTGAGCCCCCTTTCTTAAAGTGCCGATCTCCACCACCTTTACTGTGGTACTTCCTGGGAGACGTGGCCTTATTGTCATCGTGCCTAAAGTCTTCGAGGCGCTCCGCTATAGCTATTGTGGATGCCATGTCTCTAAGCTGCCTCCTCCTAAGCTCCGTGGCCACCCAAGACTGCAGCTCATCTATAAACAAGCACACGCGTTGCCGCTCTGGTATCTCTAAGAGCTCCAGCATCAAGTTAGAGTACTACTTCACATACTCTCTTATGCTGCCCTTCTGCTTCAGGCGCCTTAAGTTGATCATGGCGAGGTCCTCGACGCATTTGGGGTAGAACTGCCTCTTGAGCTGCCTCTTAAACTCCTCCCATGTGTAAACCGCTCTTGCTCCCCTAACTGTGAATCGTTGCCTCCACCATAGAACGGTAGTGTCCGTGAGGTACATACTACCTGTATGCACCTTCTCTTCGTCGTCCTTAATTTCCATGCACTCGAAGTACCATTCCATGTGCCAGAAGAAGTTGTCAATTTGGCACGCATTCCATGCCCTATCGTACTCCTTAGCCTCCGGCGCTTTCTTCTTCCTTGACTCCACCACGACCTCGCGCACCTGGGAGAACTCTTTCTTGCACTCGGCAATTTCTACGTGCAAGTCGTCAACCCAATCATGCAAGTCTCTTTCCTTCTCTCGTGCCTTAATGGCTATCCTATCAATCAGCCCGTAAAGCTCTGCAATCTTTCTCTCGAGCCTGGTGAACTTGGTCTCCGTGTAAACCACGTGTGTGGCGAGCTTCTCCTCCAAGCTCTACTCCAAGAGGTGGACTTGGTCGTCTCTTCCGCTAGCCATGTCTACTCCAACAAAGCTCCCTTAATGAACTTGCTTTGATACCAACTGTCACGGGCTTAGAGTTTTAGCACCACTCCAGCTACTCCTGTGCGGCACCAAGACGTTGGTTTTACTCTCGCAAGTACTTGGTCAGCCTAACTTCCGTGTATACCTTAGCCAACACACTCCCCTCGTGCGCTTACTAGTGTTGTAATGGCCCTCGCCCTCGCCCTCGCCCTCGCCCTCGCCCTCGCCTCACTTCGCTTGCACACTCACACACACTAAGGCACTTAAGTTGGCAAGGAAAGAACACTTCTATTACTTCTAAGAATGCTTTGTACAAGGCTAGCACTCAAACTCTCTACAAGGCTCTCAAGACTCACTCCAGGACTTGATGTCTACAAAATGAAGTCCCATTCCTATTTATAGGCATCCCTATCCCTAATGGACGGCTAGGATGCATTCTAACCGATGGTGGAGATCGATTCTCTAGAATCTTCTTCGACTTTCTTCACACTTCCATATATATCTACAAGTATCTACAACATTCTAAAACTCTCCATACTACTCCGCACAATTCTGGAGAACTCTAGAACCTTCCACACAGTTCTACAATATACTGCACATTTCTACACATATCTAGAATCTTCTACACAACTCTAGACTACTCCGGAAGAATCTAGAAACTCCTATGCCATATAGTCACTATGCAGCGTCCTACTCAGCGCCTGCATGTCGCCTGTGTGGCGTAACCTACATAGGCGGGGCGTGACAATATGCTTCTCCCTAAACGAGCTTGAGCTTTTTGTGAACCTACCTGTTCCTTGTCCGAGCCGAGCTCAAACATACCCGTTCCATGTCCGAGCCGAGCTCAAACAGGTCTTTGATCTGCTCGGCTTAGCTCATTTACAGCCCTACCAGCCAAGAACAAAGTCTCCTCAGATCATAAACAACCAACAATTCGGGAGATTGATGTAGCAACAACAACGAGCATAACTTTGTTTGGGACTTCTGTAATAAATCCTCTTGTTCAGTCATCAAATCAATCACCTAGAGTTTCCCTGCTAAATCAATCTCTCGAATTGTTGGTTGTTTATGATCTGAGGAGACTTTGTTCTTGGCTAGTCAATTTAATGCAGCCATATATGGGTGGGAATACAACACTATCCCACAGTTTAAGCATTTGGATCAGAGGGCAAGCGCCTCTTAAAAAAAGTATGTATTTGGATTTTTTAGGAATGGTTTGAGGAGTCATTTTTGGTTGTTTATGATATAAGGAGACATTATTGAGCGATTATGGTCTCCAAAGATATTGTTGATTCTTCCATTTTCATATTTTAAACATGTGTATGAAGGGAATGGTCTGAGGAGACATTGTTGATTGTTTATGGTCCAAGGAGACATTGTGATTGTTTATGGTATGAGGAGCCACTAGCTGAGTCAAATAAGACATATCCACATGGTTTGGAGATAACTCCATAGTTATGTTCTTGGCTAGTCAATTCAATGCAACCAAAAAGAGTTGTTGGCTATATGTTTATCAACACCATGTTTTTTTTTTTTGATAAGTAAATGTATTAAAAAGCGTTCAAAAGGGGAACGCGTCCCAAGCTATAAAAAGACAAAACGGAACCTATGGACTCAAAGAGCCCATGAAATCAACAATATCCTCAAGAGAAGAGTAGTCTCTCCCCCGACCCCAACAAAAAAGGTTACAAATAATAGAAAATTTCAGCGCCCTGATGGAGGATTCCTTCCCTTCAAAAGATCTTCCATTCCGCTCTTTCCAAAGGCTCCACCAAATACAAAGAGGGGTCATCCTCTAGAAAACTCTTGCCTGAGCCCCCACCCATTGGCCAGTCCAAATATCCAACAATTTCCGAGAGGTCCAAGGCATGACCCAATGAATACCAAACAAGCCAAAAATCAAACTCCAATAATCATGAGCCACAGGACAATGCAACAGAAGATGATCCACTGACTCCCCATTAATCTTGCAAAGACAACACTGATTAACAATGATATGCTTCACTTCCTCAGATTGTCCAAAGTCAAAATCTTAGTCCAAGCTGTAGTTCACACAAAAAAGGCCACAGATGCATTTATCAACACCATGTTTGAGGATGCATTGTCCAACTTGGGCGTCTTAGATATTCGTGCACCAACTTCATGGATCTAACTTACCATATTAACCAAGATATGATAGCTAGAATCAGGGATTTGACTTTATTTACTCATATGTCTAGGCATAGAATATGTAGTGATTTTATTCCGTTTCCTTTCCTGTAATATTAACATGTGCTCTTTTTACTGTATAAATACCAAAGGTGTGAACGAGTGTAATTCTCTTTCAAGTCTTTACATATTTCTCTTGTATTTCTTCTATTTTGTATTTCTTTTGTTGTAAACTTGTTTTTGTACTCTTAGTGAAATGCATTTTACTATTATAAATTTCTGATACTATTTTGGCTTCTTCAAAGTAGTAGAATCTTATATGTTCTATATCATTGTCTGTTGACTGATCTTGTTATCATCAATGAATATATACATATATACTATTTTTACTGGCAAATACAGTTAGGGTCAATACTATCGCTTCTCATGATTTTCTTCTTCTTCACTAGTGATTAATAGCTCTATCAACTCTGCTTATCCGTTAATCATCAACAAGTGTGTACTTAAAAAAGAAAAAAACATCAACAAATATGTGAATACTCAAATAATCACCCACACAGCTAATCTCTTATCAAGTCCCGTGTGTTTGAGTAAAAAAAAAAAAACAAACTAGAAGCTCTAGAATGCTCTCAAGCTAGAAATGAAGTCTCTTTAGGCTTTTTTTTGTAATGTGTTGTGTTTGCAACAACCATGATGTTTTGATATCGTCAGAAATCTTAATCTTATTAGACATGAAGTCTCTCTTTCTTTTTTCTTTTTCTTTTTTTTCAAATTAAAAACTTTTAACTTTCCTTAACTTCTGCAGAGAAAATTGGTGTTTGGATTTGAGTATTGTGCTCAACTTTTTGAAATGTCAAATATCAGTGCTAAAAAAATGAATACTGGTGCTCAAATCTGTGAGTATTTGTCACGACACCAACTTGATATCAAGGGCATCTCGACATTTCACTCAACAAAATGCATTGTTGGATACATATTCAATATGAAAAAAAATTGCATTGGATACATCTCAACATTTTTCTTTTATTTTATACAACAACAATTATGAAAAAAAAAATACATATTCAATATTCAATTCAAACCAAATAAGAATTGTAACTCAAGATCAAATGATATCATCCGGCTATACCAAAAAGATCAAGATGAAATATAAAATAGTATTGCTGTATTTATATCCAGCTATTACTATCTAAAATGAAACCAATCTGTTATCTAGAAAACTTAATTAATTCCATCAACTAGAAAGGTAGTCACATGTCATCGTCACTATATTCGGTCTCCATATAAGTTAATAATGTCGAACTAACTAAAAAAGAACATAAATGCTACTAAAGAACCACCTCGATGACTGCACTAGCACTCTAATTACTCAAGTACTTGACATGTGAGGATAAATAAAATGAGCTTGGAAAGCCCAATAAACAGTGGTCTAACCAATTGACTACCATGTAACTAGCAAGTGATCCAATTATGCTAATAATTATTAGTAACACAATAAAACTCAACATGTCATGTGTAATAAATGTAATTATTAGTAACACAATTAAACTCAACATGTCGTGTACATAAATTAAATAATAACATGTTTGTAATAAATCAATTACTTTTCTAATTCCATTTAATTTTATCGTATGGATTAATTTCATTATTGGGCAAATTTAAATTTACTATCATGTACTTATTTTGTTAATAAACCAAGAATACAACCCATACCCATACTCTTAAAAATTACGGCAACTTGCTAAGCCACGCAACTAGACTACCACACATTCTTACATTCATTGACTTCATAATTTTAGTCCAACCAAAATCCTCTTTAGTAAGAGAATGTACCTCTTCAAATTATCTCCAATGCGAGAACATCTCTCTCCAAAGCCATAGCATAATGGGCAAAGGTACCCATGCTCGGGGCATTTAAACCTCCCAACATTCTCTCTTCCTTGTGGCTGGGAGAGTACATAACTCTCTAGGTAGGTATAGGCTGTATAGTGGAACAATATAGCTCCCAGTACACACACTTCTGTGGCTGGGGTTGTACATAATTTCCCTAAGGATGCTCACCCCCTGTACCACACCGTGAGTTTGCTTTGTTCAAATTTAAGTGCACCAAATTATAGCTGGATGTGCATATAGTTTGAGCGTATAATCAAAATCACGGTTGCATACATTTCAAAGAAAAAGAGAATAAAAAAAAATGATCACACGCATAGTTTGACCAAGCTGTTGAGTTCTTCATCACCTTCCATACCAATGTTCACAAATCCCCACTGCTGTTAAATATCAACCACAAATCACAGCCTTTGTCAAACATTATTCATGTGTCACTATTAACTACTAAACTCCCTGAGCCTTCAAACAATGGCTTGCAAGTTACAACAACCACTAAGGTTAGTATGCCATATAGACACCTCTAATTCTAACAAAATTTTTTGTGGAGCTGAGTATTGGATTTTAAACTAGAAACAAGACCAATGATTTATATAAGCTGAAATGAGGATGTTGAGATGTATGGTAGGATTGACTAGAAGAAATAGGGTTACAAATCAAAGTGTGAGAGAGAAGTTGGGAGTGACACTGTCATGGAGATCAATGGTAGCAATCTTTAAAGGTGTATAAAAGGTGCAAAAAGGAGGATTCTAAGGCTCAAGCCTTAAATTGGCATATCCTAGATGATGTGGGGTCCACTTGGAGTATTGAATAATTGGGGGTTTTGTTCAAATTGCATATTTATGATAAATTGCATCTGTTATGATCAAATTGCATTTATTATGCTATTATGTTAGTATTGATTACCTCAATTATGGGGTAATCCAATAGTACTGAGTTACACTCCCAGAATGCTATAAAAAGGATGGGATGTAAACTTGGTGAGGCAGAGAATGAATGAATAAAATCTTATGAAATTTCTTGTGAGTGATTCACAAAATATGAGGGTGTGAGGCCTTCTCTATGTGTGATGCCTGGACCCGTTGATGTGATTTCAGTAGGTTTATTTGAATTTTCAACCAATAAACTCTTATTCTCTTATTTATTTCTACTATTCGAGGCTGCTCTGGTCCTACATCGCACTGATTAGTGATAAAATAAGAGGAAGTAGACTGAGGTGGTATGGACACATACAACAAAGACTTAGAGGTGTTTTAATAAGAAGAGGAAAAGTAATATGTATAGAAGGTAAGACATAAAGAGTACGAAATTAACTTGGGATGAAGTTGTAGAAAATGATTTTAAAAAGTCAAATATCAGAATAGTGATTGACCTCTAATAGAAGTAGAAAAGAATGGAAAAGTGAACTCATAAGGATTATGACGATGGCAATGGAATTCAACACAAATTAGGGTACTATGTCCTCTCTAGTTCCACTTATTTACATTGTTACTTTCTTAATTAATTTCATTGTTATTCCACATGGGTCCCACCCAAAACCTAAGTTTTTAACTTTAACTCAATTAGATGAATTGTAATTTATTATACTTGCTATTTTCTGTAAAAAAAAAAAATTTCTCAATCTTTACTTTGTTTCTAATTTTTTATTCATATAATTATTATTTTTTCTGAAAGACCCGAAAGAGGTCCCAACTAGCACATATCAGCGAGTGAAATGCAACTGGAGCGTAAAGCACCACCCCTGGAAGCTGCATGCACCGTCCCGTGTGCGTGATGCTGGGTGGTATTCATTTACATCCAGTAATGCCTAATAAACCCTTATTCTGCAATTTCCTGTTTTCAAATTTTTTTTCCTCACTTTTGATCACAGTTAAACCCTTATTCCTGATGCTGGGTGATATTTAATCTTGACATGATTGTTAGGATTTTAAAGGTTAATAATGCTTTAAATTGGTTGATACATTAGAAAATTGGTATATAAAATTGGCATACATTTTTATATGATTATGAACTTGATGGGTGTTGGAATACATGAGCATTATGTTATCTACGTAGACTGTTAATTTGTTGGTTCATGCTGAATCTGTGGAAGACCATTAATATTGTAGAATTGATCATTCAAAATAGCATTAAAAGAACTGATGGTGTACGCGAGTACGAGTATGTAGATAAATGTATATGCGATGTGGCTTTATTGCACGCCTGTTTTATGGATTAATGACATTATTGGTTGGTGATGTGGTTTTATTTAACGTTATTCTGGATGGTTTGTGGATGTTGGATTTAAGTCATACATTGAATTTAAGTACGAATTAGAGTATCCAATATTTAAATTTGCAGGCATGACAGTATAAGAGCTAGGTGTTGATCACTTGATCCTCGGACATTTTGGTTATGGGCCCATCATGTTCATTTATTTTAATTCTATTTCAAATTAGATGTTCAACTTATTTTAATAAATTATATCTTTTTTAGAATTGTTGGTAAATTTACGTAAATTTTAAATAATAAAAAAAAAAAATCTATTTTTTCTGAATTTTATAGCTATTAAAAATTAATATAAAATATATTTTTTAATTCGGTTGGACCCAAGATGGGCCCAACAGGTAGTGCTAAGTGAGTGAACCTAAGTGATCCTTTTCGACGGCCAAGCCATCGCCCTACGATGGCGCATGGTCCCCCACCCGCCATTGCTGAGAGTGGGCATGCGCGGCCATACCCAAAATAAGTCTTCTTTCCCGTGATAGCTTGGACCTCTCGATCCCAAATCTCCAAAGCCACTTACCTAACAAAGCCTTATTGAACACATCCAGCCTTCGGATCCCAACCCCCACCCCCCTTCCTTTTTGATGGGGGTACACCCTCTCCCAGCAAACTAAGTGGTACTTGAATTCATCACCCAAACCTCCCCACAAAACCTTCTTCTGAATTACTACAAGTCTTCGAACAACTGCCAAAACACATCTCAAGCACCTCAGCTGTTCAACTTTGGCATCACAAAAGACAATAGTGTCGTCTGCAAAAAGCGGGTGGGAAACAACTAACTGATTGGGCTCTCTACCCACTGAGAATCCCTGAAAAAACCAAGCACTTCCGCCCTCCTCATCAATCTACTAAAAGCCTCCATGATGATGATAAATAAAAAAGGGGAAAGAGGGTCCCCCTGACGTACGCCTCAAGAGCTGGAAAAAAAGCCTGCTGGGGGAGCCATTCACAAGGACAGAAAAACGAGCAGTCGAAATACGAAAAAAGATCCACGCCCTCCATTTGTGACCAAAGCCCATTCTCTTTGTCAGGTACATCAAAAAATTCCAACGAACATGATCGTATGCCTTCTCAATATCCAGTTTGCACACAACCCCTGGAACACCACTTCTCACCCTAGCCTCAATGCCAAACTGTTATTATTTTAAAATTATACATAGATGTATGCATATTTTAATTTTTATACGTATGTGCATTAATAAATATATATATAGTGTTGTGTTCTTGCTGTTTCCCTATCCGATTCTTTTAAGAAATTTCCGTATCACCAAATATGTATCGTCTCGTGTCCGTATCAGTGTCCATATCCATGGTTAAGAAGGCTTTGTTTGGTCACCAAAACTAATGATAATGGGTTATCTTGGCTTGTACGGTTTGGCAAAAATAAATTTAGTAAGTTCGTGATCTTTTAATTGTTTTTAAATTTTATTTAGGTGGTTTCACTGGCTTTAACATTCCAACTCAAAAATAGAATGATCTGAAAACATGTGATGCTAGCTGAACTTGGTGGTAGTGCATTGTGAACTTTGGAAAATATATGCTTGGTCACCATGGCGTGGATTGCCAATATTGACACTGGGGGTAGTATGGAAGTTGTGAACCTTGTTTGCTAAGTATCATTAAATACTAATTCCCACTTTCAATTCATATCACAAGTTGCTTAATGCTGAATACCTTCCTTTATGAGTGTCTGAGCATGGGTATTACATTGAATGACAGGTTTTGTAGCATTTGCGACACATTTCTTTAAGTTCCACAACTCTGGTAACATTATTCCTGGGATCATTTTAGTTCTGGTGAGGAAGCTAATGCCAAAGCTAGTTCCAAGCAAACATTGATCAATTCAAAGTACAAAATGGAATTGTTCTATGAATTATAGGCCTATCTTTACGGAAGACAAATCTTAATTAGTTAATTTTGATGTTGCCCTTGCTGACCAAGGCTGCCATAGTCTCTGGTTCAGGACTATAGTGAAGGGCTGGTTACAATCCGAAACTTTTTGGCAACTTGTCACAACTTGGGCAGGCTTCCTCTTGCTGGTATTTGTTTTGACCCACTTTGCCGCAAGCCTTCCAGATGCCAATCCAAATGGTATTCTCAATCCCTGCCAAACTACACTGCCAATTGGCTTGTTATATTGCCTACTGTATATAGGGGGCGGCTCTTGCAACATTTTCAGGGACAAGAGTAACAAAATAACATACTAGACAGAATTTGACAAGAACAGATTTTGAACATTAGGAGGGCAACAATGACCTTGGAATGCTCCTCTCTCCCTCAAGGTTGTCTCAGTTTTCAATCTATCTCAATTTACTGGGATTTCTATAATCATGTAATTCGTCCATCCACCTCAATAACTAAATCCAATCATTTGCCTTGTTATGCAGCTTTAGATTAATCTACTATTTCCCGATATTAAATTAATTGTTATGGAACAATTTTATGTTTGTGTACAACACTTTGTCTGTCTTCTAAAAATTTTCTTAGAACTGGTGTAATTGTGAGAAGTTGATCTATTTGAACTGAACAGAATTGAAAAATGTAGTGTCTGCGTTATTTTTTCTGTGGAATAATTACCAATAAAAGAATATTACGTGAAACAATTAATATTCTTAAGGACATTACTTCATCAATTTGGTTGAAACGTTAGTTAATATCCTTTGAAAAATAAGTCCAACTTTCCTAAGCTTGCATGATAGGAGTCTTCATAAATTTAGCTATCTAGACAAGTCATATCCACCTGTTAATTAACATATAAAAAACCACGGTATGCAACCTCCAGGCTGATCCAATGGATACGCATGCCAAATTGGTTTAATTTAGATTTGACATAGATGATACACCACAACATTCCAATGCTTGGCATTTCCAGAAGTTGCAGACTGACATCTTGGATTGTGCTCATGGAACTGATCTCAAAGAGAAATATCTAAATGTTCTATACCTTGGGTGTTAAAAAGGGTTGCGTAGACCCAAGTTCTGGGACTCCAATTAGAGTCTTTAACTTGTTGAAGGTTGAGCCTTGTAGCATGGACGCTTTCTTAGAGGATCTGCCTCCAGTTTAAGGTACGGATCTCATCTGCTGATGAAGGTTAGTTTAGATTTGGGTTTGAATCTTTGTGGTCTATACTTGGATTCATAAAGATGTCTTTTAGGTTCAGTTCATATTGTACAGTAATTTTATATAAACTTTTCTGGGGGTTTAATGTTCATATTAGATAAAATTCACTCATGTTTGAGGACATGGTGTACATCCAGCTTAATGTCTATTACCTACCACCTTGATGTAGATTACTAAAATATGTAGGTAATTCGGAAATTGTCCACATCAAGCACCTTCTGTCGTCTACATGTAGGGCTGTAAAACACTAATGCTGTCCAATGCATAAAATATTGTATCGAGCCATTTGCATAATGTTGTCAAGTATTTCGTGCTTGATTTATCATGCTGGCTTGCTCTTAGTTTCGAAAGCTAAATCTTATCTTCTCATTTTAATTGCTTTGGAATTGTATTGGCAGGATGACTTGACAACCACACTTGTACAGCAGTGTCGTCAGTCCCAATTTACTGTCCAGAGAATTATCGAATCAGGTGGGGATAATGAGGCTGTTCTCTTTGAAGCCCTGAATGTGAATGACGAAATCCAGAAAGTCCTCTCCAAGTACGAAGATTTGAAGAAGCCTTCAGCATCTCTGCTGGAGCCTGAACCAGCCATGATACCTGTTGCTGTCGAGCCTGATGAATCGCCCCATCTCGGGAAAGAAGATGCTTTAATTAGAAAGCCCGCAGGTTCTCGAGGTGGAGCCCAGGCAGGGCACAACGATGAGATGATGGACGATCTTGATGAGATGATATTTGGAAAGAAATCTGGCGGCACATCCCAAGCAGGGCATGATACGAAGAAGGCGTCGAAGGATGATCTCATCTCCTTTTGAGTTTCGTTAGGGAGTTCATTTATTTGGGACAGATGAAGCCTTTGATGGTATTGATATCAGTCTGTTTAGATGTTGAAGATTTTCAAGTTTGATGAACATGACCGGTTTTTTTTTTTTTTTTTGGTGGTCATGTGGGGAGTTCCATTTCCATTATTCCTGCGCATTTTGTGTAAGTAATTCAGGTGTGACTTTGAATAGATAATTGTCGACAAAATATATATATAAAAACTGTCATCTCCTCCTCACATGTGGACCATGTGGTTGAACTCTGATTCTCTGCCTAAATACTACGGAGTATTCCTTTTAGCTATTGCTTTTTGTAATGGCTGTGACGAGAAGAACATGAAAGATTAAAGCTGCCGGCCCTGAGATTTTTGAAGTTTTGAGGGGCGGGCGAATTTTCGAATGCAAGGTCCTTTGTACCCAAGGTGTGACTAAAGGTTTTACACGAGCCAAAAATTTATATTAAAATCAGACGATAAATACATAAAATATATTAAAGTTAAAAACACACAAAGCAAAAATTCGTCTTTATACTTTATAAATGGCATAATTCATACTTTATAAAGAGCATAATTCAATTTACATTAAAAAAAATTTAAAATATTGAATAGAATTTTGTCATAGAAATCAAAATTTAACTTCATATCAAAGTAAATGTGACCATATTAAATTTTCAGATACAAATTATAAATTAAAGTACTCCAATACAGTTGATTACAT
This sequence comes from Cornus kousa, assembly GCA_025631255.1. Lineage (NCBI taxonomy): Eukaryota > Viridiplantae > Streptophyta > Magnoliopsida > Cornales > Cornaceae > Cornus > Cornus kousa. The sequence continues at coordinate 15,017 of JAOTQH010037105.1, read as the reverse complement.
CCATTAGTTAAAATTTTTGTTGTTTGAACCAGCTTAACTATCGTGCTTGCACGTGAGCCCAAAACTAATATAATAATTAAATAAATCAGTTTCTTATTTAAATATTAAAAAGTTTGTTGTCATATCATAATTTCCATAATTAAATCATGTAAATTTATGGTAATAAATAACTTTCAAAATATATATATATATATTTTTTGAAAGTTATTTATTACCATAAATTTACATGATATATGATTATATATAGTCTTTTAATTATGGAAATTATGATATGTGAAATTTATGTCTTTTATAGTGATATTTCAAACATATATTATTACATATCATATTATGGAACTAAATTTGAGATCCTTCCAAATTAGAGGCCTTGCCCTGGGTTAAAGACTACTGGTAGTCTATTAATATTTTTCACCATAAAAGTTAAAGGAGTTCAAGTCCAATTTGCGCTTTTCTGTTCATTTTAATTGAAAATGTATCCTATGAAAGTTAAATTTGTAATTTTAAAAATATTTTAAAAACATTTTAAATTAATATTTAGATTAATTTTATCATTTCACAAGTCAAAAAATATGAGTAGCATAATAGGTAGGTGAACAGAATTGGTACATAATCTAAAGAATTAAAAGCTACTAGTTAGACAGAGTTAGAGGTTAATAAATTTTATAATCTGTGCACGAACCTGGTTAATAAATTTTACAATATGTGCACAACCCTTTTTTTTAGTAGTGATATTTGTGAATTATATAAGCGAAATATTTTGATTGGGTTGTTTATTGCATAATACAAGTAAGTAGAGAATTTCATTATCTTATTTGTAGTATAGATGGATTAATTATTAATTAAAATATGTATGTTCAATAATTTACTGTAATAAATGGATGCAAGAATAATTTTATTATTATTATTTTTTAATTTTTTTCTCAGAAATTAATATACCTTACCATTTGTTTTCTCCGTGAGAATGCCAAAAGAAGAGCGTGGTCTTCACGCTCCATGAGGGATCGTGATGTAAAGCTTTGCACTACTGATGTTGAAAGCCACGGCTCATTTTAAATTAAATTATTTTTTTAATTTCAATTCTAAAGTACTAATTAGGTGTTCTCACAGCCACCTCTTCACTTGGCATAATGGGGATGTCTGTCTGAGTGAACATGGCTAAAACTAAATACTTTCTCCGTCCCAATATAAGTGTCACTTATGGGGGGTAGTAATTTTTTAGGGGACATGTGGGACATGTATTGCGTTTTTAAGTTTTGAATATTCAAGTTTGAAATTTAAATTTAAAGGATATTTTTAGAATGATGTGAAATATATTGTTTGAAAAAATGAAGTGAACACTTATTTTGGAACGGACAAAAAAGGAAAGTATGACACTTATTTTGGGACGGAGGAAGTATAAGTTAATAGTTGTGAATAAGTAGATTAGTTTTAGAATTGAGGAGTTTAAAAATAATAAAATTGATTATTTCATTAATTTGGTATCAGTCGTCCTAAGTCCTACCATTGCTCAATTGTTGGGAAATAGAGCAAATATGTATTTTTTAACTAAAATTCTAGTAGAATTTACTTTACTCGTCGACAAAATGAAAATAATTGACTAAGTTGACTAAACAATGTTGGACTCTCTCATTCCGTACTCTAAATTTAACCAAACTATCAGTACTCGTACTGATATTAGGATTAACTTTTGTTATTTATTATTATTATTATTATTATTTTCCCTCAAATTGTATTTCGAGTGGGACAAAAGAAATTTTATTTATTTATTTTTTAGAAAAAAAAGCCATCCTTTTATAATCTCGAAAGTTTGTATAC
>JAOTQH010037105.1:0-13192 GCA_025631255.1 Cornus kousa | reverse complement strand
CTCCAAGAGTATACCTTTTTATTTTGGAAAATGATAGACATCACAATTATTATTATTATTTTCATAATTTAACTGACTTCACAAAAAAAATGAGACTTAGCATAGTTTGTTTTCTTTTGGGAGCCGGATAGAAACCCCATTTGTGATATAAATTTAAATATTTTTTTCTCAAAGTTTAGTACTACTCTTTTATTTTAGATGTCCCAAAATAAGTGTTCCATTTAAAAATTCAATGTACTATTTTATTGTAATATTACTATTTTAACATTCTTACATTCAATTTATTAAAAATAAACATCACATCACCACCAACTTAATATAGATAAATTTGATAATTCTAATGATAAGTTCATTACCGTTAATACAATAAGAAATTGGGAATATATAAAAATTATTTTATTTTATATTTATATTACTCGTAATAGAGCTGGAAATAAGTTTGTGCAGCAGTTGATGGTGTCTGAGACTCAAGGTCACATGTAGGTTCGCAGTTGCGCACACGGCGTAGTCTTCATTTCTCTCTCTCTCTCTCTCTATCTCTGAAACAGGAGAAAAAGCTAGCAAGCATTAGACAGCTGTATAACAAATCAGCTCTGCTTTTCACACTCACATTGTTTTATATTTTTTCAGATTCATTAATTCAAAGTCGAAGCTCTTTGCATCAAGATCGATCTATGGACACAAGCATATAAATAGTATGATGACGATGAAGAGGCTTTTACATGAGCCCTAGTTTTTAGGGGTCTTACTCTGATCACTTCTTCTTCTTCGCTGACTGTTATTAGGTACCGCATATACTCTCTCTCTATATGTATATATTTCAGTACATCTTTTGATGCTGCTTTGTGATGAACATTGTTTGCTCTCTTTGAACTGAGTTTCAAGTGTCATTTTTTTTTTTTTCTCCTTTCAAATTTTGTTGTAAGAGTTTGACTTCATTTTAACTTCTTCAATGTCTCTGCGGCTTTAGCTTTGAAATCTTTAAATTTTAAGATCTGCTAATGAATCGGTGGTGGAGATTTAAGACTGCTGATTTTTTTTTTTTTGAATTATTCCATATGCTTCTGCAATAGAGAACTTCCTTCGAGTTCGTAATCTCGATATCTGTACTTAATTCAGTAGTAATAGTTTAAACCAATGCAGATCATTTTTTTTTTATATATTTTTTTGCCTTCATGTTTGGAAAATGATTTCTTGTAAGAAAGCTACTTATTAAAAATAATGGCTAGTTTTGCAATTTTATGTACAAATTGTTTGTTTGTTTGTTTTTTTTTTTTTTTTTGGACTTGATTGGAACTCTATTGATCGATGCTTCTGTAGTAATTATTTATGTCATTTTCGGTCATAATAATTTCTGATAGAAAGATAAATCTATGATAGTGATCTGAAGGTAAAATGATTGAATTTGAATTTTCTTGTTTTCTAGAAATTTCAGGAATTGAGTGTAAATCTCTGGTAATATGGCATCAAAATCTTTCAAGGCAACTAGGTCATCTCTATCCACAACTTCAGATGCTGCTAATGATTCACAGCACAATAAGCCTCCACTTCCCCCAACTGTAACATTTGGTAGGAGAAATTCATCAGGACGGTATATAAGCTACTCGAGGGATGATCTTGACAGTGAAATCGGGAGTGGTGATTTTATGAACTACACTGTGCACTTGCCGCCAACACCTGACAATCAACCTATGGATTCAGTGTCACAAAAGGTTGAAGAGCAATATGTGTCGAATTCACTTTTTACAGGTGGGTTCAATAGTGTTACACGAGCCCATCTCATGGACAAGGTGATCGAATCAGAAGCAAATCATCCCCAAATGGCTGGTGCAAAAGGATCTTCATGTGCAATTCCCGGGTGTGATGCGAATGTGATGAGTGATGAAAGGGGTGTGGATATTCTCCCTTGCGAATGTGATTTCAAGATATGCAGGGATTGTTATTTGGATGCAGTTAAAACAGGAGATGGCATTTGCCCAGGGTGTAAGGAGCAATATAAGGCCATGGGTTTGGATGAAGTGGCGGAAAACAGGAATCCACTTCCACTCCCTCCCCCAGCTGGGATGTCAAAAATGGAGAGGAGGTTGTCACTGATGAAATCCACAAAGTCAGTGCTGATGAGGAGCCAGACTGGAGATTTTGATCACAACCGTTGGCTGTTCGATACAAGAGGCACCTATGGGTATGGAAATGCTATATGGCCAAAGGAGGGAGGATTTGGGAATGGGAAAGATGATGAGGTAGTTGAGCCTTCAATGTTAATGAACAAACCATGGAGGCCACTCACACGAAAATTAAAGATACCTGCTGCTATTCTCAGCCCATACAGGTACATCCTCTGTTTCCTGATTTTTTATTTTTATTTTATTTATTTCCTGAATTCACAGATTCTTCTTTGGTTATTAAGCTGGTATGAATGCTAAAAAGATAAGACATTTCCTTTTAAGATGTATTGGTCAAGTAAAATGATATCTTTCTGGTTTGCTTTAGGGTTAAAATCTTCCAATGTTGTTGTGCTTGCGGTTTTGTTATGATGAGGCATCTTTCCACACCCCAGAAGTTCAATGAATAACAGATAACTTTATCTTAATGCATTCCCACCTATAGGCTACATCATATCCATCTTGGCTGCTTATTGAAGCTAGAGTGTAGGGAATTGTGCATCTCAAATCACAATAAATACGCTAGCCATACTAGCCATTGTGCAACAGCAGCACTATGAATAGGTTCAGTATAGGGATTTCCAGTTGATATTTATTTGATATTGCTTATGCAACTTTCATGATCTGCAACAAAAATATTAAAAGTTCAATCTTGGGATTCTAATAGTAAACATGATCTAATGTGTAATTTCAGAAAACAGTATTGGGTATTAGTACACTTTTAGTCATATTAATTATCAAATTTCATCTTGATATCACTTCATTAAATTTAAAATTATGGATGAGGTATCAACTCGGTACTACCATAGTAAAATTCATGCGGATCACTGCTGAATTAGATAGGCGGCATTGCAAGCCATTTGGGTAACTTCCAAAAATGATTAAAGAATATGAGATGAAACAATGATTGGGTGTGTCCGAATTTTTGACAATTGAGTTTACGTCTGCATGCTCTCTCTTTTTCTATATATATATATATATATGTATGTATATCCCCATGTTTCTCCATATCATGAGTGTTGCAATCCATTTTGTTTTCATTTAGTGGCATTTCCTTAATTGCCAACCTATGGTTTTCATGCACATGTTACATGAACTAAATATATACTACAGTGTTGCATGGTCTCTTTATGTAATACATGCTGATGGATGCTTTCTTCTTTTTGTGGCATTCATTCTCACAGGCTTATTGTATTTATTCGGATGGTTGTTCTTGGATTATTCTTGGCATGGAGGGTCAAACACCCAAACAATGATGCGATCTGGCTATGGGGGATGTCTGTGGTTTGTGAAATATGGTTTGCCTTTTCTTGGGTTCTTGACCAACTGCCTAAGCTCTGCCCTATCAATCGTTCTACAGATCTTAATGTACTAAAAGAGAAGTTTGAAACACCTAGCCCCAACAACCCCACTGGAAAATCTGATCTCCCAGGTATTGATGTTTTTGTCTCAACTGCAGATCCAGAGAAAGAACCCCCTCTTGTTACAGCAAATACGATCTTGTCTATTCTAGCAGCTGAATATCCTGTCGAAAAGCTTGCTTGCTATGTTTCTGACGATGGAGGTGCCCTTTTAACCTTTGAGGCCATGGCCGAAGCTGCCAGCTTTGCTAATGTATGGGTCCCATTTTGCCGTAAACATGCCATTGAGCCCAGGAACCCAGAATCTTATTTCAATTTGAAGAGGGATCCTTATAAAAACAAGGTGCGGACGGACTTTGTCAAAGATCGTAGACGGCTAAAACGTGAATATGATGAGTTTAAAGTCCGCATCAATGGCCTGCCAGAGTCTATCCGCCGGCGGTCTGATGCCTATCATGCTCGGGAAGAAATAAAGTCCATGAAGCAACAGAGACAGAAGCTGGATGATGAACCTGTTGAGAGTCTGAAGATCCCGAAAGCTACATGGATGGCTGATGGGACCCATTGGCCTGGGACTTGGTTGAATCCTTCATTGGAGCACTCTAGGGGTGATCATGCTGGAGTAATACAGGTTTTGTTTTATCAGTAGACCTACTTATAATATTAATAATGTTGTCAATGAGATGGTTAGGATTTTGAAACTGAAGAAGTTAGCAGGTCCTGAAAGAAGGGTGAGAAATGTTAAATGGATTTCTTGAATGATGCAGGTGATGTTGAAGCCTCCAAGTGATGGGCCGTTACAAGGAACAAATGATGATACCAGGTTAATTGACCTGACTGATGTTGATATCCGTCTCCCCCTCCTTGTTTATGTTTCACGCGAGAAGCGTCCTGGCTATGACCACAACAAGAAGGCAGGGGCCATGAATGCCCTGGTTCGGGCTTCTGCAATCATGTCTAATGGCCCCTTCATTCTCAACTTGGATTGTGACCACTACATCTATAACTCTCAGGCTATGAGGGAAGGCATGTGTTTCATGATGGATAGAGGTGGGGACCGGATTTGCTATGTGCAGTTCCCCCAGAGATTTGAGGGTATTGATCCGTCTGATCGCTATGCTAATCACAATACTGTTTTCTTTGATGGCAATATGCGGGCTCTTGATGGGCTCCAGGGTCCAGTGTATGTCGGAACTGGATGCCTCTTTCGGAGGATTGCCCTTTATGGGTTTGACCCACCTCGATCAAAAGAACACCACCCTGGTTGCTGCAGCTGTTGCTTTGGCCGTCGTAAGAAGCTTAACACAGTTGCTAGCACCCCAGAAGAAAGCAGGGCCCTTCGAATGGGTGATTCAGATGACGAAGATATGAACCTCTCACTAGCTCCAAAGAAGTTTGGAAACTCAACTTTCCTTATTGATTCTATCCCGTTAGCGGAGTTCCAAGGTCGTCCCCTTGCAGATCATCCCGCTGTAAAGAATGGCCGACCACCTGGTGCTCTCACAATTCCCCGAGAGCATCTTGATGCATCAACTGTTGCAGAGGCAATCAGTGTCATCTCCTGCTGGTATGAAGATAAGACAGAGTGGGGAGAGCGTGTTGGGTGGATTTATGGGTCTGTTACTGAAGATGTGGTCACAGGGTATAGAATGCACAACAGGGGATGGAAATCAGTATACTGTGTCACCAAACGTGACGCGTTCCGTGGAACTGCCCCTATCAATCTCACAGATAGGCTTCATCAGGTCCTCCGCTGGGCTACTGGCTCAGTCGAGATATTCTTCTCCCGCAACAACGCTTTACTGGCAAGCCCAAGGATGAAGTTTTTGCAGAGGATTGCATACCTCAATGTTGGAATCTACCCTTTCACCTCCATCTTCCTAATTGTATACTGCTTTCTGCCTGCACTTTCTCTCTTCTCTGGCCAGTTTATTGTGCAAACTCTCAATGTCACTTTCCTTACCTACCTTCTGGTCATCACAGTTACTCTCTGTTTGCTTGCTGTGCTTGAGATTAAGTGGTCGGGCATTGCACTAGAGGAATGGTGGAGGAATGAGCAGTTCTGGTTGATTGGAGGTACTAGTGCCCATCTTGCTGCAGTGCTTCAGGGGCTTCTGAAAGTCATTGCCGGGATTGAAATTTCTTTCACCTTGACATCAAAATCAGCAGGAGATGATGAGGATGATGAGTTTGCTGATCTCTTTATTGTCAAGTGGACGGCCCTCATGGTTCCACCAATCACAATTATGATGACTAACTTGATAGCAATAGCTGTAGGGTTTAGCCGGACAATATACAGTGTTATACCTCAGTGGAGTCGTCTTATAGGTGGGGTTTTCTTCAGTTTCTGGGTTTTGGCACATCTCTACCCCTTTGCTAAAGGGCTAATGGGAAGAAGAGGGAGGACACCCACCATTGTTTTCGTATGGTCGGGACTTATTGCAATCACCATTTCGCTTCTTTGGATGGCAATCAGTCCCCCCTCAGGCACTAACCAAATTGGAGGCACATTCCAGTTTCCCTAATTAGACATTTGTTTTCTCTCAAAGTGAATCTATTAGCAACATTCCTTCATTAAATTCTTTGTGCCGGTGAACAAAATCGGTATGTTCCATGCCTTTCCCATTTTGTTACTGTTCAACTAAACTGGATGAGCCCGCATGAATCTTGCTTCATCATTGTAGTATAATTTTAATGAACATTATAATAGTTTGAGAAAGTTGATTGGGCTCAGAAAATTAAAAATCATGGATTTAAAAGCATGTTCACTATTTTGCTATCACTATATGTGACATGAGATAGATTTGGTCCAATCTATAATGTTGGGGTTGATGTACATTGTATAAACCGAATGAGTAGGGAAAATGACTAAGTATTGGATGACAATTCCATCTTCAGAGCACCTATCAAGTGTAAGCCTGTTATTAATTACAGCCTATTTGGTGTGTTTTTTGTTTTTGATTTACTGCTTGTAAAAATTTACTTTTTGTCTCTGTTTGGTTAATATTGTCGCTTGCTCAAACACTTGCATGCATTAAACTTGACTTAACAGACTTTAGCATGAGAGCTCAAGCGTTCTTGTTTACGTTTTCTCATAATTTGAGTGTTCCTAGATGTATTTGAACATAATATATCATATCTTTACTATGCATTTGAATCTATATTTGTATGTATGCTTAGTGGATACATAGTAGGAAAACATCTCTAGTTTTCAAGCTAATAATCCCCACAGCTTGTGAAGTTCCAGGGATAATTTTGACTTCATCTTTTATTAGAATAACTAGTTTATTGTACGTAATTATAGAAACCCCTCTTGTAGAAGGAAAAGAAGAAGAAGTTAAAGTATGTTACGAGCTCCCATATTCCTATCCAAGTTATAGACATGCAGGAGGCATGAACTTGGTTTTTCCAAAAATAGGAAAACCCGAACCCAACAATCAATTAACAATCATTCATAAGAAGATAAAACATGTCAAAACCACACATTCTTGTTTCCACTGATGAGATGCAGACAATAAAACTACTTCACCTTCTTAGTCCTGATCAACATGGCACCGGCTAACCTAATTTCGAGGAAATCTAATCTTTCTAACCCTCCTATCATAACTCAAGATCCCAGATAATGTTATTGATGAATTATATGATTTTTAACTCTGGAAGAAGGTATGTAAGCCATTGGATATCAGCTGCTGTGTGCGCTAATGCCCTATGTTCTGATTCAACACTTGATCTGATTTTCTGGTTGATCCACAACATTTTAAGATTCCAGATCCCATCACCTTATTTTCAGCTACCTAGAGCAATTGTCCCTTGAGATTCCAGTATTTCAACATTGAAGCCAGTGTTAATGCTTAAGATTTCCAACCATGTATGACACTAGGAATTATCGTAACAGTGTGAACCATTAGCCCCGAGATTTGCTTGGTTGGTGTTCTAATTAAGGACACATGCTTAATATGCCCACTTGCAGTAGCCTAAGGGCAAAGACTCTCACTTCACATCCTGGAGGTCGAGAGTTCGAAACCCCGCCCCCAAGGAATTTTTTCGGTAATTACCTAGTGCATGTGGGATGACGGGGGACTAAATGTGCCCGGTGGTGGATTATGGGGTGGTGTAAGAGGTCTGACGCTACCATCATTGACAAAATAATAATAATAACAATAAAATGTACCAGTCAGCAATGCAGCAGCTGCACCTCCTGCCCGGTTGTGGCCATCACCCTTTCCCCAATATTAAGTGGCCTTAATCTGACCCCCAGATGATACGAATTGAATTCATTTCTTTTAAAAACCTACCAAGCAAATGCCTGTTGAGGAAGACCATGCATCTAGTTATTTGGAAAGCATAATTGTAAACCCTAATTTAAAATTTGTTACTTGGAGTTCAGCACTGCACATCACCATTTCAGACCCTTCACAGTTTGGCTCAAGCACCCTCCGCCGTACCAAGTTTTTGTCGTTGGAGCTGAACCGGTGACTATATCCAACTATCATCTTTAAGTGCTCAGTTAATCCGCAGTGAACCAGTGGCTCATGAAGTGTACTTGCATACAGGGTATGGGGTTCTATTGCTGCACCAATTAGTGAGCCATGGCTCATGAACTCAATAAGCTCATACTCCGCAATGGCGTGAGTTCCGTGCACTGGGTTAGCCCTTACTCATTTTTGTAACCTGGACTCAATAGGGACTACTAATCGTTAGAGGAATGTTGAGTAGGAGGCTTGTTAATTTTTCACTTGTAACTAGATTGCCTCTACGTTGAGACACTACAACACAGAATGAAGATGGGTGATCTTAATAAAGAATGGTAGTGGATGCAGGACCTGTATGAAACACAAATTTAAACAATCGTCATCTTTTTCATGCTGCAACGATGGTTCCACTATTTAGAAATCTTAAATTTAAGGGTAAATTGCACTGTTCTTCCCTGAGGTCTGGTCAATATATATTGACCTCTTATTTGCCAAATTATAGTGACCTCATGTCAGACTTGTTGGATTTGTAATTAAATTTCTAACCTTGTATATAAATTGTATTTTATTGCAATTAACACGTCTTTCAGGGTAGAATTGGAATTTTTAAATTATAAAATTGATGATATCAGCATTTTTCATCATTCACGGTATCGACTATTAATGAAGGGAAAGTATGTGTTATTTGCATTCAAATCTTAAGGGAGGAAAGTGTAACTTGACCATCGAAATGGTAAGTAACTTCAGGGAAAATCAATGTAATTTACCCTAAATTTAATGTTGCCAACTGAACAAGGTGTGTAAATTAACAAACTGCACGTGATGTCTCTCTAAATGTAAGAGTTGGATTATACATGTACAAACTTAAGAAAATCCTGGATTCTTTTATGTGCACTTTTTAAGTCTTTTATGTGCATTTTAAGTCGAAAATACAATCTACTATATCGACAATATAATACATTTATGTCAAAGATGTAACATTCATGCAACATATTAAATCGAGTTATATTATTATTAAATTGAAAATGCAACAATTTTACATCCATGTTATTCTCAATTTAGTATTGTCTTTTTCACCTTTTACATAATTTGAATGTAAATGGCTGCATGAGGAGCAACCTAATGGTCCTGATTCTCAGAAACAACAAAAGAAGAAAGAAGAAATAGGAGGAAGAAATGAAGAAGGAAAATGTATAGTGCATCTTGAAGAAGTAAAACTTCTTTCCTTATATAAAGGTTTGTCTATGTAATTAATTAACATTGGTGTAAATGGTATGATTTTTCAATCCTAAAGAGATTGAGTGTATAAGCTCTGCTAAAGGTAATATTATAAATGTGTGTATTTAATTGAACTTATTAGGAATAAAAAAAAAGAAAAAGGAAAAAAAAAAAAATGGCTTCATAAAGAACGATTTCCCTGCCGAAGAGCCCAAAGAAAGTAATATCCCAGCCAAATTATTATTATTATTTACTGTATTTATTATTATTATTATTATTATTTTTTATTTTTATGGTTGACTACATATTAGTTCACTTTTTGCATTCAATATAAAATTGGTATATTTCACGTCACTAAGCTGAGAGCCTAAAGGAGGCATCACATCAATTATTTAATAAAAAATCATGTGCAATAATTACTTACTCACACAAGTCAAAAGACCAACGAATTCCTTTAGTGATCCCAGTTATGTGGCCCAATCGCGTATCAACACATTTTCTTTTATTAAAGAATTAAAAAAAATAAATTAATTAACGATTTTTTGTTTTATTCTTAATTTATACGCGCACACACATAGTTTCATTGAGACTTAAACCCTTGACATTCTTTTAGAAAGTAAGTGTTTGGTATCGCTAAGCTAGTGACTTGTTGATAATGACTTGATTATTGGTCATTGTTCTCATATGTACTGAATGATTATTCTGAAGGTATGCCCTTTGTGTGTCTCTACTTGAATTTCTTTATCTATAATACGGCACCAATTATGAAAAATAAAATAAAATAAATTCAATCACTTGATTTCCTTCAAGTAAAACAACTCCATGGACATCATTTCTGTGTTCTTCTCCCTCTTTCACACATTCCGACCAATGTTCACGTCCTCACCATGCTTTTCTTCTTCCCTTCATGTTCCATGAATATCATCACTCAATAATCAAGCATCCTTGAAGAGTTGTTGTATTGGAGGTATTATCACTCGATAATCAACGTCAATTCCTCCCATATCCTTTGTTTTGTACATTTAGGGTTTCTTTTTTTCTTTAGGGTAAATTGCACTTATACCCACTCAGGTTTAGGTTAAAGACACCCAAGTACAACTTGGACATTGTTTGGATAATGACACCCCCCAGATTTGTAAAAATGAACAATCACACCCGAACTACCTTTGATACAAAGTAAAAGTACCTTATTGCCCTTTGACTTATGCATTGACCCACTAGAATGTTAAATTACCCATTTAACCTTCTAACTATTTTTAATATACCAAACTAACATCTTCATCATTTTTCCAATAAGTGATGAAGATGTTAGTTTGTATCAAAACATGCAAAAACTCTTCTTCCTTTAAGTATACAAAAACAAAATTTCCTATTGAATTGGTTCATTGTGATAGTTGAGGTGCTTTTGTTATTCCTATTATTTGAGGTACACATTATTTTTTGATGATTTTAGTCATTGCATTTGGTTGTTTCTAATGAAGCACAAATATGAAATTCAACCACATTTAAAGTCATTCATTGTTATGGTTGCCAATCAATTTCATTTTCAAGTCAAAAGAGTCCAAACCAATAATCTTGTTGGGTTTTTATTGGAAGGGTTAGAAAATACATTTTTTGTTAAGTCTATTTGACTGATAATGGGACATAATCTTTATCACATGAATTGCAGAGTTTCTTTGAGTCCTGTGGGATTGTTCACTAGTGTAGTTGTGTTACAACTCCGCAACAAAATGGTATCGTTGAGTAAAAGTGTTGGTCCCAGAGTTTTTTTTTTTGTGATTTGCACTTTTAATGTCAAATGCATGTTTATATGTTTAGTTTTGATGTATCTTTTAAGTTCAGGTCTATTTTGATCACTCTTAGTATGTACAGGGGTACTATGGTATTTTCTAGTATGTGAGAGACCTCTTTAAGCTCATTGAGGAAGGTACATTGTCTAACAGACTTGAATCTCAGGCTATTATAGCTTTAATTCTGGTGCATTATGTGTTATATGGTCTCAATCACACTTAGGGGCAATTCTGTCATTGAACTTGATGATTTTGAGAACCGAGGTATAAAAAAATGGTATGTTTGCAATAAAAATGAAAATAGCTTTTTCACCGAGTAACTGGGACTCGTAGCTCATTAAGCACAGAGGATATAAACAGAAAAGTGAAAGAGACGATGAAAAGAAACAAAGGGTCAAGTTTGGGTTTATAGCCTAGATTGCTTGAGCAATTAAATCCTTAGGGGTGTTTTGATACCTAATGCCCTAAAACCAATTGGTTTGGGAGTCATTAGCTGAAAACTCGTTAGAGAACTTAAGAGATCCTAGCATTTCATAGTACCCTGTGTAAAAAAAAGAAAAAAAAGAAAAGAAAAAAAAAAGTGATGAATGAAATAAATGCATACTTGTGAAAATTAGAAAAAAAAAAAATACATTGGGGATCGCAATTTGAATGATTTACTAATATGATATGCACAAGAGGATGCATTTTAACTGTTTAAGCATGAGTTTGAGTCCGTTGTTGTGTTATGATGTCTATATACAATCTGATATTGGTTAAAGATGACTTGAATTCCGAATTCATGTTAAATGGGAATTTTTAAATCAGTTGGTGGCCTGTGGTCCACTTTGTCAGGATAATTACTGTTTAATGATTTTGATATCTTAAATGCTTCACTTTGCACATGTTTACACTTACATGCATTCTGTGAGGTATAAACTTAAAATCTTATTTTATTTTGTGCTAAATTGAGATGAGTAGGTGAACTTGATGATTTTGAGAACCGAGGAATAAAAAAATGGTATGTTCGTAATAAAAATGAAAAGAGATTTTTCACCGAGTAACTGGGACTCGTGCCTCATTAAGCACAGGGGACTCACACAGAAAAGTGGAAGAGACAATGAAAAGAAACAAATGGTCAAGTTTGGGTCTGTAGCCTAGATTGTTTAAGCAATTAAGTCCTTAGGGGTGTTTTAACACCTAATGTCCTAAAGCCAATTGGTTGAGAAAAAATGAGTGATAAATGAAATAAATGCATACCTGTGAAAATTAGAAAAAAAAAATACTTTGGGGATCAGGATTTGAATGATTTACTTATGAATTGAGGAATAACATGGAATAGATATGAGTATGGATAGTGATAAGCACTGAAAAGTGTGCATCTAAACCCTTAATCTTGAATATATTAGGACCTTATTCTATCTTATTTTTTCGTTTTAGTCTAATTTCATATTTTTTCTCCTTTTTAGGTACTTTTCCCTAAAATTAGTCAAATCAGCTAAATTAGAGTATTGGAGGAAACAATTCAAAGTCTAGTGAAAAGAAGGAGTAAAGTGGAAGCAAAGTGGTGAAAATTTCCTCTTCGATTGATTGATTCATGCCATGATCGATTACACTGTGATCATTCCAAACCTGCCTTGATGGATCGAGCCTTTGTCCTTATCCTCAGGATAATTTCCTATTCGATCGATCCAATTTTTCTTCGATCGATCAAACCTTTTGATCTTATCCTCATAACCACTTTTGTCCTCTTCCCCATAAATATCTCAGCATTTGTACTTATCCAAATAAGTGCACTGCCATGCTTCGATCGATCGAAGCAATAGTGTGATCAATCTAACTGCCTCAAAAATCGTGTAAAACATATTTCAAGCCTAATTAAAGGTGTGCTCGTGGTGCAATCATTTAAAGGTCCTAGTGCACGAGGTCTAACCATTGGGTGTGACATTTGAGTTACCTATATAAGGGATTTGGCTATTTTTAGTAAGGAGGTTGGTTAGTTGGATATTGGTTAGAGATTAGAGAGAGAATATACACATTTTTGGGAGGATTCTTCCAACTTCTAGGGTTTTTATCAAGAACACTAAGAGGAGGAAGATGAATTCAACCATGTAGAGAGCCCTTGAGGGTTAGATGACAACAACCATGAGTGGCTAGATCATTCTCTTGGGGCTAGAGATAGCCCTAGGCTTGCCTCCTAAACTTTAATA
>JAOTQH010036998.1:0-17806 GCA_025631255.1 Cornus kousa | reverse complement strand
TATTTGATGAGACGTTTGCAAGAGCTTATCTTTCATTCCAAGAAGGAAATTGAAATAGGCATCTCTCTAGTGTTTATTGATTATTAAAGTGCCAAAAACTCCCCAAAATCCCATGAAGATTCCCAATCCTACGCTAAGGTACAACCAGAGCTTCTCGAATTTGTCTTCATCATCTCTTTCGAATTTGTCTCCATCATCTCTGTCTCTATCTTCAGGAAAATGAGGCATCTCATTGTTGTCAGTGCAGTTGGTTGCTAATGGAAGCCCACAAAGACCAAAGTTACCCTCATAAATTGGTGGATCTTTGAAGGTTTGGAACTGATTGCTTGTGGGAATTTTACCTGACAAATTGTTACATGACAGGTTCAAGTGATTCAAAAAGGTTAGAGAAGCCATGCTTGGTGGAATAGGTCCTGAAAGTTTGTTCTTTGAGAGGTCAAGGGTTTCTAACCTTTCCAAGTTTCCAATTCTCTCCGGTATTTTTCCTGTCAAGTGATTCATAGATAAGTTCAACGTGCCCAGTTTGGAGAGGCTTGTTAATTCTTTAGGAATCACCCCCAATAAATCATTTTGTAAGAGGTCTACACTATTAACGAGGTAAAGGGTAGAATTATATTCGAGAACTCTTCCTTTCGTAACCACCTTCAGATGCCCTTCATATCTTGCAGCATCTTCTGCTGTGAACTCTGTTTTAAAGCCAGTCAGATTACCAAAACAGGAAGGTATCAGTCCTGACAGCTTATTCTGGGAAAGATCTAATATGTGAAGCCTAAATAGGCTACAAATTTGTGGAGGAATGCTACCAGTAAAGGAATTATTCTGCACACGGAGAATTAGTAAAGGTTGCATGCTTTCTCCTATCCAAGCTGGAAGGTTTCCAGACAATCTATTTTCACCAAGATCAAGGCTTTCTATGATAGTGCAATTTCTCAGGGTGGAAGGGAGTTCGCCTGAAAGATCATTTCCACTGAGTGTTAAGAACTTGAGGTTGCTTAGAGAACCTAATGATTTCGGAATTGTACCAGAGAGTTTGTTGTTTGACAAATCTACAATGTACAAATCTGGTAAATTATTCCAAAACTCTGGAATTTTTCCAGATAAACGATTATTTGAGATGACTAGGGTATTCAAAGCTTTCAGATTACCTATGGACAGGGGAATGCTTCCACTTAGAGAGTTCCAAGAGATATCTAAGTCTGTCAGATGGGGCATTTTTTCAATCTTATGAGGAATTGGTCCAGAGAAAAAGTTATCCCTCAGATACAGTGCAGCTACATTAGAAGACCAAATCGGCAGTGGTCCCTCAAAGCGGTTTGAACTCACATCAACAATGGATAGGTCAGTGAATGGTATTGAGTTTGGCACCTTGCCGCTTAAGTTATTATAAGCTACATCAAGTCTATCGAGCAGCAAATCCAATTTCCAAAACCAATCAGGGAAGGTGTCTGAAATTCTGGCATTGTTGAGTACCAGGGTTTTCAGCTCATTTTGATTTATCAGCCAAGCTGGAAAGCTGGGGCCCAATTGGCATGATCGGATGTCGATGACAGTGAGTTTAAAAGGAGGAATCCAATCTGAACTGATGCTAAAAACCATGGAAATATTTGGAGATTCTTTATTGATTGATACCTCCTTTAAACTTGAGAGATTGACCAGATGAGCTTCTGTTATGACAGCACCTTCCCATGAATTCTCAGAGAGGTCCAACACAACCAGCGATGTCAGTTGCCCGAGACTTTCAGTGATGGGACCACTCATTTGATTGTCCGATAGGTATAATTCCTCCAAGCATGTCAAGTTTCCAATGGATTTTGGAATCGAACCTCTGAACTCATTTTGCCAGAGTTGAAGATCGCGTAAGTTGCTTAGACGGCCTAATGAATCTGGCAGATAGCCAGTCAACTTGTTGTATCCCAGATGCAGTGTTTCTAAGCTGCTGTTGGTGCATTGAGATAAAGCATTGATGAATTCAGCTATCTCACCCGTGATTTCATTGATTGAAAGTCTCAATATCTTCAAATTGCAGAGATATCCCATGCTTTTTGATAACTTACCTCCGATGTAAGAATTTTGGGACAAATCAAGGCTTTCGAGGAAAGTTAACTCGGCAAATTCATCTGGAAGCTCACCGTAAAGATTGTTGGACTGGAGATCAAGACTTGTAAGGAGAGTAAGATTGAACAGCCAGTGGGGTATTGTGGAGTTGAAACCATTGTAGGAGAGGTCAAGCACCAAAAGGGATGTGAGATTAACAAAGGAGGGTAGGGAGAGTGGAAGTTGGGAAAGCTGACATTGGGGCAGGTGCAACTCGGAAAGTGAAGGAAGCATATTGACAGTTTTAAGCCAATAAGCTGCCGCTTTGTGAAGGTCCACACCTCCCAAGTTAAGGTACTCCAAAGATGAAAGACTCTGGAGCCAATGAAGGTGGTTCTCAATTGATTCAACAAAATTTGAATTGAGATCAAGATAACGCAAGCTTGAAAGGCTGCCAAGACTTGGAGGGATTGTCCCGTCAAAGGATGCACTGGAAAGATTGAGATATCTCAACTCACCGAGTGATCCAATGAAGTCAGGAATTTGAATTCCTCCAAAGTTGTTGTTGCTCAAGTCAAGGTAATTCAAATATTTCAAATCAAGCAAAGAGGGATTGATCTCACCGCCCAGTGGGGTATCAAAACTATCTGGAAATGGGTTGTTGAGTTTGAGCTGCACGACGTGTCCAGTGCTGTTGCTGCAGATCACTCCTCTCCATTGGCAACAATCTTCTCCAACCCAATTATAGAGTCGGCGTGAGGGATCCGTGAGACCTTCTTTGAACTTGAGAAGTGCTTTCCTCTCAATTTCTATGCAACCTACTCTGGTACTGCCAGAGCAGTAGCCTAGTTTAATGGTGTCAAGGTATGAAAAGCCTGACAGAAGGATGAGAAAGAGAAGTTGAAGAAGGAAGCCACTCTTCATACCCATGCCTGGAAATGCAAGAGTACGCGTGGAATGCTACTATGCAACACTCACCGCAAAAAGATGGTAACTATTTGTTGTTATTCAACAACAAATCAATTTGGACTAGAGGATCTATTTTGAAGATTTCATTCAAATCGTATGTTCTGGTCTTATAGCGGGCGATATAAATAGCCATTTTACACAACATATGGGATGGGATACTGGAGTTACTGTACTTGACCCAATAAATAAGTGGTTAATGACTTTATGCTAGTAGTCATGACTCATGAGTTGGACACAGTTCTATGAAAGCATAAAAGAAAGGCTCAAGCTGTGTTGATGTGATGAAGTAGCCGTCTGGACATGGTATGATGTGAACCTTAGGATTTCAATAGAAGTGATTATACATTGCCATATTCCAAGAAGAGAATAGAAGATTTTTAGGTTAGTCTCGTGACTTGGAGACCCAGGACAGAAAATTGCTGGGCTTCTTTGTCATCATATTCCACAAATTGATCAAGTTTGAGAGGATTATGAGGTCCAACCTAGTAAATGAATCATGATTAAATTGACCATTGACCCTAGGTAGTCGATCCTATCTTTCTTGTGCTTTGTCATAATTCACAAACTGATCGGTATTGATCATAATCAACATTTGTAATTATTGTGAACGAGGCGGGTTCTAAAATTTCTAAGTGGAATCTGCTAATGTACAAGTTGATCTACATGCCTTGCTGAAAAAGATGCAATGAGTCCTTCATAGATCAAATTAGCAAGCATTATGTTGATGAGTGCTTCATCCAAGTGGAGTTACTCATATCAGTGCGAACATGTAATTTGTCGGTGATACCACGTCACAAGAACATTAAAGAATTTCTCCATGTGAATAGGGTATATGTGAACCCTAATAAGCTATTATAAATTTTCCATATTTCCAAGAACTAGAAGAAAATAAAAGAATTTTGAGTTACTCTCATGACTTGGAGACCCGAATAGGAAATTGCTGGGTTTCTTTGTTGTATTCCACAAACTGAGGTTGAATATAAGGAAAACTTGTGGAATGTAAAACTTAGGATTAATTCTTCTGATAAAAATAATTGAGAAGAATTGATCTGAACTTGACCATTCTAGTAGGAACTTGACAGGTGGTCCTATTATAATGGTCAAATAAATCTAGTAAATGAAGCGTGACCTATCCACTCAAGTCATTGATCCTATGATTTTTTTTTTGACCATTGACCCTAGGTAGTCAATCCTATCTTTCTTGTGCTTTGTCATATTCCACAAACTGATCAAATTAGCAAGCATTATGTTGACGAGTCTTTCATCCAAGTCAAGTCGAGATTTGTCAATTTGGCCATTATTTAGCTATTTCGTGGAGGGACTTAATTTCAATGTGGACATTTGGTACATGCATGTGTCTACAAAGGGTTTGAATCATGTAGATTGAATCATCTCAAATACGAACCAAACAAAAGGCATCTATCCATCTCGATGATCATCTCTCTGTCAACTTTTTATGTGCCCTCATCATTCTTTCTAATTCTGGTGGTCCTTGTCCTGATGTGATGAGTTCATTTCTTGTGATACCCCTCAATTCTAAAGTTACGGGTAATCAAATCCGAGCACAAAACCAAAGGATATCAAAAATATTTAGGTAGTTTAACAAGCATAGAATACAAAAGAAATAAGAATAAATAAAGAAGCTGAAAGAAACTAAATAATAAAATTCTCCATTAATAAATTCAATAAAATAATTCTAACTTTCCGTAAAAATAATAATAACAATACAATACAATTCTAACTTTCCATAAAAATAATAATAACAATAGTAATTTTTAAAACTACCCACATATATATATAAATATATAAATACAATTATTCATGGGTAAATATCCATACCCATTAAACTTCCTATCCATGTAGTTCATGGGATCCAAATGATTGGACCATTACTATTATCCGTATCCAACTCCTTTTAAAATAAAACAAAATAACACAAACAATTTAAATACAAATAAACATATAGCATGTAAACAAATAAATACACATCATCACTTAACATGTAAACAAATCAATTCATATCAACAATTAATGAAAATAACATTTAAGCACATAAATTAATTTAAACAAATAATTTAATTAAAAATACATAAACAAATAGCCACGTGATCAAATAAATCATTTAATCAATTAAAACTGCAATAAATTAAATACTGTGATTATCCTTTTAAAACTAGGGGTATTACATTTCTCACCATCTCTATCTATATATGCGATTTATATTATAGTTCGATTATTATTAATTGACATGTAAATTTTCGACCTTGATTTCTAAACCAAAATAAGAACGCACTTTATGCAACCCAATTGTCTCATTTCATTCAAATTCTCTACTCACTGTTTGATGGAAATGCCTTGACAAGTGATTAAAGATCAATCAGTTGGTGCTATGTGGCCCAAGGACTAATAGATATGGTACTATATATATGGATTTCGTGCAGTCATCTCCAGAAAACATCAGTTAATAACTCTTGGAAGGATGTCTGGGGACACAATCCTGTGTCAAATTTCATCATCTTTAATTATTATGTGCTACACTACATACTTGCAGCTCACTGAGATTGAATTGATAACGATTCATTATATCATGTAATGGGTAAAAATCCGTTCTTATACATTAGACTGAGAGGCTGATCGGTGATTAATTTTGTCGTTTGAAAAATGCTACAATTTGGTTGTAAACTATATCCTTGGCAGATACTCCCATTATGAAATCTGCATGAGCATAATCCTTGATGTACTGAATGCTTAGCTTGTCTTCGTCGTGTAGTTTAAGACTGTCCAGTAAGGTGGCCACATCCCGAACATCAGAAAGCGCATCTTGGCCTCCATAGCTGAGGAATAGGGGAAGGTTGTGGGGAATGTTAGAGAGGTTATAAACAGGCGGCTTGGCTTCACCATAATGCTCCACATTGAAGTTATCATTGCCATAGTCGTATTTTTTCAAAACTCCATCTCGAACGGCTGCAATTTGATACAGTATTTCATAAATGTGTCCATTGTCAGTTGTATATATGCGAATTGATCATTACAAATCAATTTTAAACAAAAAAACTAATGATGATAAGTGCTACAATACAATATGAATAATAAACTTACTCTGAGCTAAATGCACCATGTTCTTGGTTGCTGTAGATTGAGGTTCATTCTTCAAGAAGAGATCCACCGTGGAGACATTGAGACAGCAATTTTTGCCTCGAATTAGTAATTTGTTTGCACATGGTTAGTATACTTGAAAACACGTGCTCAATTTGTTTTTGTTTATTATTATTATTATTTAAAAAAAAAGCGCACACACACACACACACACACACACACACACATATATATATATATATCTCTTACCTGTAAGTGCTCCTAGTAAGTCATAACAGTTGAGACCTGGATCAGCACACAAAGCTTTGAGGAAGTTGGCTACTGGCTCACTATTAAAAGAAGAAGAAAATATTATAGTTTAAATTTAGTACATTTTGAGGCTAAAATTTTTGTTTAGAGTAGTTACTCTAAACTTAGTCAAGCCCACTAACTCATAGTATTTAGATTGATACCCTTTAGGATTGAATTCTGCAACACCTATGAGAGAAGTGATCTGTTAACAAAACGAGAAATTGATATTAAATTTAATTAATTAGCAAGTGTGTATGTGCGTGTATTTAGGGTTAAACTATTTGGATGGTGAAATAGATATATTAGTAATTTCAGTGGGTGTACCTCGCCGACAAAGGCTTTGGCTGCAACAACACCAAGTGCAGTAGTCATGTGGCTCAAGTAAGCAATTGGGCTTAACAGGGCTGCTGCTTTCACCTTGTCTATTTGCTTCCCTTCTGAGAATGATGCCAATGCTATCAAAGTTCCCTGCCAAAGACAATGTTATGCACACTTTTATTGTTGTTTGTGTCCTAGTACTCTCTCTCTCTCTCTCTCTCTCTCTCTATATATATATATATATATATATATTTGTGTGTGTGTGTGTGAGAGAGAGAGAGAGAGAGGTAGGAAAGTAATGATAGTTACCATGGAATGGCCAACATAATGAATCTTGTGGCCGGTTTGTTTGAACACAAAATCAATAACAGTTGGTAGGTCGTGGGTCACCATATCATCCCATGTCCAATTCCAAAAATCCTGTCAAATTTGTGATGCATATACGTTCAGGAACCAGAACCTCCATTAATTACAAGAACCCAGAGCTTAAAAACAGCCCATTTCTATATACATCATAATAAATAGGTTTGTTTGAGGAAGGGATTCATTCATTCCAAATGCATTCAAGCTTGAACTTGTACTTTTAATTTGTGAGGCAGTTTTTAGAAATTAAGCTAGAGTGAGGATATACAATGGTAGAGAATTAGAGAATATATATATATATAAATACACACACACACACACGTACGTACAGGATCAGTGGGATCAAGAGTGACATGTCTGCGGCTGAATCTGGTTCCTCTAGTATTAGCGATCCACACATCAAAGCCACTGTCAGCTAAGATCAATGCCAGGGATTCATCCGGAGAATTCAATAGCCATGTCATTCCATCCTTCAATAGTTGTAGTGACACAATATTTAATTTAATTACCACATTTAACAATTTCCAAGCACACATATATAAAACATTAACGAGTAATGCGTTCTCAATTTTTTAAAATATAAGAAGGTGAATGCGGACAAAACGAGATATTACAGGAGTGTGTGAATGTGCATGCGATGGGGTGGGGGTGCATAGATCTTGAAAATCAGGACATGAGATGGTCCGCATGATTTTGCGGACCGTCCGATGAGATTCCTCTCCTTTGGGGTTAATTGTTCTTCTCTTTCCAGACAAACTCGCACGTCGCTTATTATTCATCACGGGATTGTACGTATCCGGGGGTCTAGTGCACTTATTATACTTTTACCCTTTCTCTTGATGATTTATTGGCTGGTTTATAGTTTATACATGTATTAAACCTAAATATAACCAAATTTCATGTTCTTTAATATTTAAATAACCTTTTACATTAAATTGGGAATATTTAGTTTCTGATGTTTTCATATTACCCAATTATTATATATTTATTCTATTGGAAGTATAATTTAAAAGTTTGCAATACCTTATAAATTGACTTTTACATCTAACAAAAAATTTATTTATGAGAATATTTAAATTAATTAAGGATCTTGTCACCTACTAATATCTCATTTGCCTTTCAAAATGAATGGTGAAATGTGGTATGGATTCAAGTCAACAAAGAAACAAAAGTATGGATATGGGAATGGTGCATGTTTATGTTTGTTGACAATAATTAAAAAATAAAAAATAAACATTTAAATTAGATTTTGCTTTGTCTCCCAACTTTTTAACAAAATTAAGAAGTTACGCGTGAAGAAGAGTCCACTTCATCCGGTGTATCACTCATTACCGATTGTCTTTGATGTTAAAGATTTTTTTTTAGGAAGCATAAATTAATCATAACGTTTGAAAATTGTATTAAAAAAATTAAAAAATTTCCACCTAGCTTTAGCTGATATCGTGTGACCGCCCCACTTGCTTCTAAATAGTATGTCCATCAACGTTTTATTAGAAGGTTGAGGTTCTATTCTTGGAAGAATCGTGCCATGTATGTTCTTACTAATTCACTTAATTAAAAAAATAAAGAGAGAAAAAGAAGGGTTTGGGAAGTAATTAATAATTCAAAGGAATAAAAATAATAAAAACTATACATACCGTAAATGTTTAAAATATTAGAAAATAATTTAATAAATTTACAAATGAATCTCTGGGTAGAAAGCAAGTCAGAGCGGTCAGTGGGACGAAATTACTAAAACACCCTCAAAAATTGACCGAAATGATTGATTTAACTTTCCCATGAAGAAGATGAGGCCAAGACGAGTACTGAAACTCTTTTGTCCCAATGTCAGATCTATCCATACTCGGTTTCATAATTCATACTCAATAATCTACTACTTGTAAGTTCATACTCTCTTACGGAGTGGTGCGCAATAACACTTTGATTTTACTACTGTCTGAAACAAGTCAAAAACTAAAACATAATAATACTATATGTATAGATCATATATATATATAGGCACTTACCACAAGAACCCCATGTTGCAATAGCACTGGTTGTTTGTTCTTCACAGCACCTCCTACACGACTTTCAGGGATTCTTTGCACACTTAATATATACCCATCATCTGTTCTCACCTGAAAACACAATTCATTTTAATTACCAACATTCATCAACACAATATATAAATTAATTCAACTATATATACAAATATATGTGTGCGCGCTACTCTCTTTAGTACAGTATATACTATATTAATGCAATTCTTGTACGTAAATTATAGGGGTTGAGCACTTACATCAAACTCTTGGCATTTGTAACCCTGTAAAATCACCGCCGCCCCGGAGCAGATACCAGCCGGTGGTGCAGTGACATCATCGGTAGCTAGGCCGATTGAACCATGGTTCGAACCTAATGCTGGATGAGGCTCAATGACTAAGAACAGAGCACATAAGTTCAACACTACTGCTACCCTCGGTGTGCAATTGAGACCCATTTCTTGCTTTGGCAAGATGGTTCTCTATGTGAAGGCTACGACTCTATGAGATAGAAGATGTATATATATATATATAGAGAGAGAGAGAGAGAGAGAGAATAGAATGTGAAAACAACTTTAATTATACAATATGTTAACTGATTGATATAATTTCTGGCTAAGGAAGGGGCTTTTCACGTTCTTTTCTTTCCACTCAGAAGGGACTGCCCATCCGACCATAGAAAAGCAAAAATACAAGGAAATGGGGGTGGGTCCCACTTGTCCTGGCTTCCTTTATCATTATTCAACTGTATGTATGTATGTATGTATGTGTATGTATGCATGCGTGTGTGTATGTATATTTCGTTATGGACTTTAGATAACTTTCACTTAGGCTCCGTTTGGTTAAACAGAAAAAAGCAAGAAATGAAATGAAATGAAATGAAAAAAAAATGAAGTGAATGAAAAGAAAAGTTATTTTCTATGAAACATTTAGTTAGTATAAAAATTTATTCAAGAAAATTGTTTGAAAATATTAGTTTGTTAATTTGGATAGAATGAAAATGAAAAGAAAATTATTATAAATACCAAAATTACCCTTATGATTTCAACTACTAAAAAAATCAATAAATATATGTTTAATGATGTTTATTTTCTTCAATATAATTATTAAATTTTAATAAAATGATGTTTATTTTAATAAAATGATGAATTATTAAATTTTAATAATATAATTATTTATATTGTTTAAAATTAAAACAATACTTTAAGACTTCTTAGGTAGAACCGTAAAAACAGAACTATCTATTCATTTAAGTGAAATAAAGAAGCTTAAAAATAAAAATTTAAAAAATTTTGGGCTCATGGAATCATGGGCTTTCAACCAGAGAACACAAAAAGAGAAAAATATATATTATTCTTTATCTATATAATAGAGGTGTATAATATATCTTATACAATGTATATATTTGGAACCCAAAAAAAAAAAATCAAAAAAATATATATTATTCTCTGTTAATATAATAGAGGTGTATAATATATCTTATTTAATGCATATATTTTTAACCCTAAAAAATAAATAAATAAATAAATAAAAATAAAAATAAAAATTGCAAGAAAACATGTTTAGAGAGAAGTTACCTTCTAGAGTCCACTAAAATATAAATTGTTAAAGAACTTGCCTCTAGTAGAAAAGAAACTCAATTAGAAAATAAAGAATTTAATTATTTTACATGATTTAGTTGTTGGATATAATAGGAACTTCAAATAAAAAGAAACAATTTTCAAGAGAAAATATTATTTCTCTTTGTTTTGTGTGAGAAAAGTTTTGGAGGAAAGTAGCCTAAAGCTGGAAACTATATCTTCTATTATAATTCTTTTTCCATCTATCCAAACTCTAAAAAAATTAAAAAATTTCTCTTCCATTTCTTTTCTAGTTGATTTCATCTAACCAAACGAAGCCTTAGATAGATAACTAAAAAGTTGGATCATTGTTGAAATTGGCTCCCTCAAAATCAATTAGTGTTTTTCTTGAGATATATAGGTGTTAATTAAGTTGAATTGCTGACAAAACTAAACACAGTATATTGTTCACTTCTTGATTTACTCTATTTTCCTTTTTGTCACGACAATTATAAAATTCTCCATATACAAAAATACTTATGGTATTCAAAATATAGTTTGTTAAATTTTTACCTTTATATTGGGATGACAAATTATGACACGGCCAGTCAACATGACACAAGATAAACCGATTTGGATTGACCTTAAATGAGTTTGGGTCACAAATTTATTGACACGATTAACCCGTTTATTTAATCGTGTCGGGTTAGGGTGAATATAAATTATGTAATATGCTACCTATTTAAAACCAATTACTATTAATAGTTAATCATTTCAAAATAAACCTTATCTATCCCTTATAATTTTTCTTCTTATTTTGAATATTTGAGTTAATTGTGACAAAATTTTTCTATTATTCATTGTTTGACTAAATATTAAATATCTTGTTCTGATAAATTTGTCATTAAACAAATTAATATTTTACTTATTTAATAAATAAGTGAGGTTAATGTTGAAAATTTTAACAATATTAAATAAATCGAATTTAAATTTATATATTTAATAAAATACTCTTACATCTACAATTTTGACCCATGAATCATTAAATAAATCTTATCTTTGCATTTATTGTCAGATAACATCATCTATAAATATCTTATCATTTTTATTCATTTTTATTATTAAAAAAAAAAGCTTTGAAAACTGAAAGCCAAAAAGTTCAAAGAGAGTGGAGCCTACGTCCTCTCTCTTTCTACCTTTCAACTTTTGGTTTGAGACTCTGAGACTCTTTTACAAAATTTATTTTCTTTTGTCCACGTCACGCCCATGATGGTTCGAATTAAGCTTTTACATATGGATAATATTGCTTAACAGAAAAATCACAAAGGAATAAAAAATATTCCTTAAATAATGTAAATAAATAAACGGGGACCATGTGCGAAATGCTATAATTTTCACTGGCGTTAGGGTGCTCAAAAAATTCCATAAATAGAAAAATCAGGCTGAATTATACTGTATTAGACGATTTGAACTAGTTGTATAATGATTTGGTTCGATCCAGAACCCAAAATTATAAAATCCTAATTTTTCGGTCCAGTCCTGATTTAAGGTCATGCTAGACCCGACCAGTCCGGACCGAACCGTTTCTATGTTAGATAATATATATATATATATCATATCCTAAATCTAAATTAAGTGAAGTTCCCTCCCTTTTTTTCTCTGTTCTTTAAATTTCTTAAATATCTTTTTAAAAAAAGTCAAATTTCGATGTTCAAATATATCTCAATTTTCTTTCATTTCCTTTCAATTATATTTCAATTTTTTCTTTCCTTTTTAAACCAGTTTTTCATGGTTTGATTTTGTTTGGTTCCATGAACATTATGATTTGGTCTGGTTTTAAAATAGTAGAACTGTTATAAATGATTTGGTTTTAAATACTTCCAATCCCATCCAAATCGAACTGTGTGCACCCTAATTGCCACACCTAAAACAACATTTGATAAGGAAAAAAAAAAAAAAAATTAAAAACAACTTTTGCACTCTAAAAAAATTAGTTTTAAAAAAACTTTTATATGACAATGAAGTCCTACACTTTATAAAAATTTCTAACAAAATTGTATAGCTAATACAATTCCACTTTTATCCATTTTATATATTTTTATACTACTTAACTAATTTTCTCCAAATTATTTTACTAATTTTCTCCAAATTATTTTGATAAGCAACACTGACCTCCCTATAAGTATTGACTTTGACTCCAATGTATGTTAAATGACTACTATACCTATTCTACTAATATTAATTCAATATTTGAACAAAATATCATTTTTGAGCTTTCTAAGGATGATATCATCAAGTTTGAAGTAAATTTTGAACATGAGACAAAAGTATTAAATTTTATGAAAGGGGGGGTCATGAGGTGTTACCCATACCAAAATCAAAAGGGACGTAGATGTTAATTTAAATTAGAGGAGATGTCCCTATTATTTAGGCAACCGATAGGAGAAGTTAATGTATTTATCCTTTTCTTAAGAAAAAAATAATTATCTTTTTTTTTTTTTTTTTTAAAGAAATATGAAGCAGAAAAATCACAAGTAATGGAAATAATTCATTTATTCCATAAATGTAATGCATGAAAGGCATTTCATTGTATTTTAAGTTTTAACATGTGGAGTATTTACAAAAATTGAAGTTGGAACGATTTGTTAAATGTTTTAGGATTATTAATTTTGGTAACAATTCATATTTTTAAAAATAAGTATTAGTTACAAAATATTGGAAATAGAGAGAAAATTTGTATCCTAGTGAAAAAAATGCACTCATAGGAATTTAATAATAAAGAAGAATATTGAAAAGGACAATGCTTAAGTCCTCACTAGTGAAGATTTATAGCACACTCACTATTCATGTGCACCAATAATAAATGAATATGTCATCTTTAATTACCAAATCAAATATGGTGGGTAGATAATCGCCCACCAAATCAGAATTAGTGATTTAATTATCATCTATAATTTGGTAAATAAAATAGGATGTGTCTTTTATTATTGGTCTACATCAGAATTAGTAATTTAACTTATTTGAAAATATTTCTCAAAAATATGACTTATTTGTCTTTAGAATTAAAAAATTGAACTAATTGACAATTTCTCTAAAAAATTAGGAAAACACAATATTATTGCAAGAGAGTATTGAAAAGAGGATCCAAATTCAACTCTTAAAATGGTCAATATATTTTATGTAGGTGTCCCAAAAAAAAAAAATGTTAGATGAGATGATTAGAACCCATCCCATTAAATGAATTTTCCATAACTAGTTTACTGGAATGATTATAAGATGCAAAAAGAAAAGTACAGTTTATTGAAGGATTCAGTTGTGGAAGCACAGTAGTATTCCCATTATATTTTAGGTTTTGGCAACCCAAAAACATAGATTCCAAATTTGGATGTGGAGACGATTCAGTTGTGGAAGCATACCACTTTTTCGTATTGTTAGTTTCGACTTCCAAACTTGCAAGTTATACTATCATTTTCAGGGACTGCTTGCGTCCAAGTCGTATGAATGGTGCTGATCTTATGCAACTTACTACTGATCATGCTTGCGTCGATGGAGATATTCTAATGGCCATTACTCGATGCACACCACAAACACTAGCAACAAGATTTGTAATTGAGTGGTATCTCTTTTGTTTGGGTCAACTCAAAGATAAACAGTCTAATAAGTATTTTGTTGAATATTTAAAAATAGGCTAAAGTGCAAATAACTCTTCTGAACTATTACAAATGTGCATTTTACCCTTTTGAATTACAAAAATGAACAAATCAGTACCACAATTATTCAAATCTGCGCAACTTAACCCTTAAAATTCAATTCCGGCCGACCTTATTGTAAATTTACAATACTACCCATTCTAATTAAAAAAAAAAAAAAAACAAAAAAACCAAAATAAATAATCAGCCAAGAACGACAATGGGTGATTGAATGGCAAAAACACGATGGCAAGGTGAAGCAGCGGAATCGGTCTCGGTCGTATAAATCATCATTGTGTTGGCTTTGTTCTGGTTGTCGGCGATCGTCGCCGACTCCATAGAGCGCTGAATCTCGTCGTCGCCGACTCCATAGATCAAACTCTTCAATCCTCTCAAGTTCTTGCAAGGAGAGGTGAACATTTGGTTACAGTTGCTTTCTTACGGCATCGTCCCCAGTCCCGCCGTCTTTCTCTCTCTAGACCACTTTCTTTCGACACAAACAAGAATTCTCTGTAAATTGACGAACTCAATATCTCTAAATTCTAGACTAATGACAATAACTAGATTAATATACTCATCATAGACATTTAAATTCAGTTTCAGTCTTTTTATAACAAAAGGCCTATTGTTCTCCCTCGAAGAACTGAAAATAAAAAAAAATTCCGAAATATTGTTTAATTGACCTTTTCTAGAAAACAAAGTATGCCAAAAAACTGATTAATTTCAAAGAAAAATTATTTACAATTTTCTGAAAACTGTTTCTTACTTTGAGAATTATTGAGAACATAAAAATTGAATCAAAGACAATTCCTCATCAACTGAATGTACATTTTCATATTTATTGAACAACAATCATAGACATTTTTAATCAAGCCAAGTATATGAAACAGAGTATATATATACATACATACATATATATATATATACATACATATATATAAAAGAGCTAGTTTCATTACGGTTACCTTTGGTGGTGGGAGGAGTCTTGAAGTTCCGGTGAACCAAAAATAATAAAGAAAATGAGTTGCAGAGTAAGTTTAGATCTGATCTAAAGTAGAAACTTGGAGGTGAAACAAGCTTCTCGTGTGTTGTGAATGAGGATTCAAAAATGCAAGGGACTCATTTAATGTAGGAGAGAGAGAGCAGAGAGAGCAGAGAGAGGCAGAGTGATGTTCTGGGAGGAGAGAGAAAATAAAAAGACCCTGAGAAAATAAAAAAAGAAACGTTCACTTGTCCTGCTTTGTTGGACAAAAAAATAAAGATCTAACGTCGGTCACGGGGGATTAACGGAGTCGCAACGCCTTGGCCCGCTTGTGGAGTGACTGACGGAGGATTTTCCGGATGTTGGAACGGCGTTATAACGGCGGTGCAACGGTGGGTTAATGGAAGTCAGTAAAGACTCTGTTTTGACTTGTGGTAGTCCTTCCACGTGGCTAGTGATGAAAGCAAACCATCTTGTGACAAGTGTGTTCTACTGTGGGACCCGTCGAACGTTGGACTGGGCGGCAAGATCTCTCCAAATTGATGTGCGCTTGTAAGGCATTTTTATAATGGGTTGTATAAATGAGTTTGTAATATATTCATAAGATGAGGCTGAATATTCATCACATAATTGTTATGATATCATTTTGTCAACAGCGATCAAGTCAAATTTAACTTTAAAAAACAAAAGTGGTCAAGTGTGGTGGAGCTATAGGTGATACGAAAGAGTTAAAATCATTTTTTAAATTGTATCTCGGACAAATCTATGCTATGCAAAAATTATTCAAATGATTTCAAATAAATATATAACAAGTATTAAGTCATGGTCATGTCATATATAAGTAAAAAATGAAAAATAAGTAACCTACAATTAACTAGAATTATCGGCAGCCCAGGAAAAAATAAAAAAATAATTAAAAAAATACTGTAAAATGTCCAAAATACCCTTAGATCAATAAAGGGTCAAAAATTCACAAAAAATAACTTTGCACGTTACAACACAACAAATAATTCAAATTTCTAAATAAGAATAACCCGTTTCCCATATTAATTCATAATTATATATGTGAGGGTACATATACATATATGTAATAGTGTCTAACTTTGTAACCCCTTAATATATATATATATATACAAGTCTAGAGCCTCTATACAACAATTAATCGGGCTAGTATTTTTATTTTTCAAAATTAATCAGGCTAGTATACTTGCTTATTGGATGTAATCAATTATTAAAATAATGGGCCTATAGAATAGTTGAAATCATAACATGTTTTTATCTATAATGATACTTGCCGGATAAAGTTGGATGTGCATTATTTAAATTGAAGATATATTTTTGCGTCCAGACAACAAATTTGAAGTTGGACATGAAGGATTGGCAGTGTTTTGTTTTTTTTTTTTTGGGTGATGAGGGAAGAGAAACAAATATTAAATAAGTTAGAAATAGTCCGTCAGTGTTATTTGTTATTATTATTTGGCAGAGAATAACTGAGATTAGACAAAATAGACAAAATCTATTAATTAAAAAAAAAAATGGACTGACCAAATTTGGCACTACATGGGACAAAATATAAAAGTATATAATATATATACATAACGATGATTCCCATAAAATGCAACCTAGTTGGACCAAACAAAAAAAAAACCTTTACTTCAGTCATATACAGTGTTTGTGGATAACAAAAATTTTGAAGCAAGCACCATGACATGACATGACATTACAGATTGATAATATTACATGTTATCAATGGGCCTTCTCCTAATGTGTGCCATACGATCTTTTTCTTTATATCTTGAAAGGGGTAAATTTTTTCTACCCTTTTAATGATGATGTACTAATTTTTTTAGATATTAAATAATAAAATCAAGTGCTTAGTATAGAAATAAAATTAGTAAGGGAGAGGCTCGATTTTCAAAAGAAGTCCTACGCTCAACCTCAAAAAAAATAATAAATAAATAAATAAATGAAAAGAAAGAAGATAGTTATAAAGTTAGGAAGAACATAAATGCAGTCCACATTTTATTTTTTTTCTTAAAGTAAATGATATAAATGCCAATATTTACCAAAAAGTAAATTATAAAAGTTATTAAATTTTATTATTCTTTAAAAGAAAAAAAATAAAATTTATGTATCATTTAAAAATAATAATAATAATAAATAGGAAACAGGTCGGTCTGGTGACTAAGAGCATCACCAATCCAATACTATATTGCATGTTATTTTTAAAATATAGCAAAAAGGCTTGAAAAATAGTTCTCCAATACAAAGCTATAATGTGTGCCAAATTTTAACTTTGCCAAAATTGATGTCAAATATAGCATAAGAAATAGCAATAGCTATTTAATAGCATAAGAGAGAGAGAGAGAGAGATCTATATATATATATACACACACACACACACACACAATATATATATATATATATATATATATATATATATATAATATAATAAAAAATATCACAATATAGGTATCACTGTGATAA
>JAOTQH010036891.1:0-17812 GCA_025631255.1 Cornus kousa | reverse complement strand
TCAAAACTTCAAAACCCATATCGGCATCATTTCAGATTGTTCAAAAAATCAAAACCCATTTCAGATTGTTCAAAAAAATCAAAACCCATATCAGTTTCCATCGCTGGCTGTTGTTTCAATTCGGGTTCGCCGTTTGCGGTTCTCAACTCTCAAGCTTCGCCCTTCTCAACTCTCAAGGGCAAAATTGGCAACTAAAATCACACACAAGCCTCTCCTTCCCGTTCCCTTCCTTTCCTCCCATTTTTGGGAAGTTAAGAAATGTACTGTTGAAGCACAACTTAACCCTCCAAACCCTTCCTTTCCCCTCCCTTTCTTTCCAAAATTTTTTGCCAAACACATATTTTTAATACCCCTGCATCACCTTTCCTTCCCTTTCCTCCCATTTTCACTCTACCAAACTGACCCTAAATGAATGACCATTTCATTCCCACTTTAAAAATAATAATAATAAATAAATAAACATTTAATGAAATATCGGTTACACACACACATATATATACATATTTATATATGTTTTACAAAAATAGGAAGTTTTTGTGTACAACCAAATATGGGAATGAGAATAGTTATTCCATTCCCATTCCCATTCCCATTCCATTCTTTGATTAATTCCACTCCCACTTAATTTCATTCAACCACACCAAACTAGCCCGGGTCAAAAGAGTTGGATTACAAGCTTCCATGCAGTGGATAAATGTTACAAGGATACTTGTCTCATATCAGATCCAGATGGTAAGTGAAACGGGTATAATTAGATGGGTATGCAGCACTACTTAATAAGTTAAGTTTTTGGGTAAAAGGGCAACCGTCCACCCGTTACAATTGGTATCAGAACCAAACTCAGTCCTTGATCAAGTATCAAGCCAAGCGTCCGGCTCGGAGGCGTCCAGATGAGCCCACCCGGATAGGCAAGGTGGCCTAACCGTAACGAGGGCGGGCGTTATAAGTTCAGGTGGTGGAGAATGTTAAAAGGGGATGGAAAGTGATGAATACAGTTCCAACCCTTACAAGAAGGGACTGGGGAATTTATGCCTTGGTTTTCAACCTATGTCATGAGATCAAAGGAAAACTACGTGAGTTTCTGGAATGGGATTGAATTTTGAGATATTCAACTAAAAACATGAAAGTACATCCCTCTTCAATTATTCTTCAACTGTGGAGTCAATAACAGAATTTGAAAATTCTTGGTTGACCAAATGCAACATTCGATGGCCTTCTCCTACTCTTTCTCAAGTGGTTTGGACTGCTGAAAATTTTAGAGGTAAAAAGATTGAGATCCAATTACAAAGACTGCAGTATATGTCATCTAGTGGGAGCTGAGGAATGAAAGTCTATATTCCAATTCCTACAGAGACATCCACTCACTACAGAAGGAAAACATAGAAACTGTGAAGTTAAGAGCTTGTGCTCTTTAGGGCTTCTCAGACTCCATGGCTGATAGAAAATTCCTCTAACAAGTTATCTCGTGTGTAACTTTCTTTTGGTCCGACAAGTATTTTAATTTTAATTTTTATTATCAGGGTAATGACGATAAGGTTTAGACTGGGAACTTTGAGTGCTTTGATATCTCAGACTCTGGGTAAACAGATTCATATTTTGCTAATAGGATTAAATCTGGAAGCAAGTATCAATTCAGGAAGATGATTGTGTTGCAGAGTCTGCTTGCTATAGTGCCTTTGTTAGGCTTCTCCCTACTTCTGTTATTTTACTTTTAAATTTTTCTTTTGTTGAAGTCTTAAAGAGTCTAGAGGGTTTACTTTATGTAGACTATTCCAGTTTTTTTTTAAAAATTACATGTTCAAATTGTACTAAAAAAAGACAAAAACAAAAAATAAGAAATGTTTTTAGAAAATTATAAAAGATTTTTTTCTTAATAACAATAAGAGATTCTTGCTTCTGAAGAGCGGCTATAATTGAGATCTAGAGACGAAAGATTCATAGAAGACTACTCAACCTTTTCTGAACAGTTCATCAGAGTCCCTAAAAAATTGACAAATAATTTACAAACATAATTAGTGAATCCAAAACTTACAATTGGGGTACTAGTAAATATAACTACAAACATGTTTGAATGATAATAACACATGTATAATAATTCCGAGCCATATTAGAATATCGGTATACCCTTTATGTTAGGATAATGATCTGCCCACCCTTGGAGGGTGATCCTCAATTTAAAGGAGGTCGAGAAATGAGGATTAATCTGCATGCTTTGAGGATTGGTGTTACAAGTGAGAGATGTCACACATCGTAATCGGATGAAAATGTGATTAGGTATATATAGGTAGCTTGGCACAACCACAACGTGAGACTTGCAAGTGTAGGTGGGGGAGAATGTTACAAGTGGGACTTGTAACACATCATATCCGAATGGGAAAGTAATTGAATATATATGGACTGGATGTTAACCTCACGTAATAGTTTAAGCTTTTAGTCGGTTCCAGAGAACTCTTAACTCTTTTGGATAAACTATTAAAAAAAAAAAAGATTGTTTTATAGATAAAGACAACTTTATGAAATGGATATTTTTTTTATTTTTTTTTTTCAAGAGTTTTTAAAAAACTTTTAACCAAACAAATTTTTATGTTAATTTTTTTTAGTTCTACAAAAATAAAAAATTGTTCTTAAAAAAAATATATCAATAAAAAAATATTATCTTTTACGACAACTTAGATGTCCAGGCCCACTTGTGCAATCATATAATTACAGGTTGTTTTGACAGTTTTATTTTTTAGGAAGTTTCTTTCACAATATCACCATATATATATATAGTTGATATTTGACTAGAAATGTGAAGAATCCAACAAAAGCAAGATTTCCCCCACTCATGAAATTCCTCTGCTTATCTCCTCCAGCCCTTTTTGGATATACATTAATAGCCATCAAAGAGAGTCCCAGTGGAAGCAAATTTTGTTAAACAAATCAAGTTACTTTATTTTTTTGGGTGGTGGGCTTAATTATAAGGCAACAATGGTAGGTCCACTTAAGGAGACAAGTTGTCTCTAATCTCTATTTGTCACATTACAGCCCAAACAGAACTTCACACAGTAGACAAACCAAGAAAACAACATATACCTGTATGTACTATGTATGTATATGTATGTGTCTATCACATCACTTCATATTAAATCCAAGACCAATTTACATTAGTTTGTGCACAATCATTGTGCACCACATAATTGTACAAGACCAGCCAATATGAGGTTTTTCTCGTGAAACATCAAAAAATATATTGACCCTTTTGTTTTGATGACAAAATGGTTACAAAATGCATTATTAACATGACAATACAAGGATCATTTCTGAATAGTACTTGACACCATATATTCTTCTTAGGATTGCATATAATTTTGTATAGAGGACTTCATGTGCATCATGTCACTTATTTTTGTCTACTGACAGCACATGTTAGGCTCACGTAGGTTTGGCGCATGATTGTTTTGCGTAATCATTTTCATTCTAAAATAAAAATAACGTTTTTATTGTGGTATGTATTCATTTGAAATTAAAAGCATGTTTTAATAATGTAAAATTTTGTTACAAAATTTTTAGAAGTAAAAATATGAAGATGTATTTGGTAATGTCAAAGTGTTAATGTGATTGAGTGACGAAATGACAAATTAAAGGAGCCCCCTATTGTGTTTGGGTATTTTTCACCACTACAGAATTTGTGCTGAAACGCAAAAACATTAAAATATATATATATAGATATATATATACACTAATTATTTGGGTCTTTTTTGGACAACAAATTAAGTACTATTCAAATAACAACAGCAATAACATTTACCAAGTGTCTGTTTAGGAATTTCAATTGTATTGTGTTTTTGATTTGACCCATAGCAAAACTACAAAAGCAGGATGGAGCTAGGATCTAAAGCAAGTGGGGGCAAAAATAAATTTTGGGGGGTAATAGTGCAATTTTTTAGTAATTTTAGTGAGGTAAATGTAATATTTTATGGATATATTATTGAAAATGACTAAACTATAAGGGTAAAATACTAAAAAAAAAAAAAAATTGAGTGGGGGCAATTCCCACACCCCTCTATATGGATCCGTCCCTGTCCAAAAGCAATGTTTTCTGCTTTGAAGTATGTTTAATATTATTTGGAAGTATGTTTGGTAACGTATATTTGTTACAAGATTTTTTAAAGTAAAAATATTAAAACATGTTTAGTAAAAAATAGATATAAATTTTGTACTGTTCATCACTACAGTGTTTCTTATTTTGGCCTCTTTTTTGAAAGCGTTTCGGTATTATTTAAATCACATTACCAAACACGCTTTATGGTTTTACTTCACTACAATACACTGTCCGAAACAAAAAATAACGAATCAGAAGCTATTGTCAAACAGACCCAAACGTGTTGCAATGTTTTACTTTTTGACAATACATACCAACACCCAAAAAAGTTACTTGCAAACGAGACTGTAGTGTATTCGAAAGTAAAACTAATTTAAAAATAAGCCTAACACAAGAGTGTGTGTCAGTGTGAGTCAAAAGAAAAATAAAAAAATAACATTTGAAATTTCTTTTGGATATAGTGATTATTTTAAAACTTCATCTCACAATTTTAGCTTAAACTTTTATTATATATTTGCACCAAAAATACAATCATGAGTGAAATAATACATTCATCAACCCTAATTGATCCTTTTAATTTTATTTTTTTCAAGATTGTAAGAAACATTATTGGGTAAAAAATAAAAAAAAGTAACCAACAAATAGAGTGGAGCATAAAAGCATAATATACCTTGGAATTGATTTTTGATTAGTCTGCTCATAACTTTTTTTCAATTTGACCTGGAATTCAGGTAGTGGAACCCCTCCAATTGCAACTCCACTTGCGGGTATCCAATGTCCTTGATTTTTCAAGATGCTTGTGAACATTTATTAACTTTCCAACTGACCCCAAAATTAAAAGAATTTAAAGTATATGGTATAATAAGATCATTGAAAGAATCACAATTTCTTTTTTGGTCGTGTAGTAAAGAGAGAATGCAACATGTATCACACACCCTAAAACACTAATTTAAAGCTTAAGATATAGGATCATTGAACGAATCACAATTTATATTTTTTTGTTCATGTAATAAAGAGAAAACTCGACATGATTATAAAAGAAAAAATAAAATAAACCAAGAAATTTGTACAAATTCGATATTGAAAGTAAGGATTAGTTGAAAATTACTAGTATGAGAAATGTAGTCAATGTTCATTAGAAAAATTGTTAGAATCTGAATTCAAAATTGTGCCATCAAATTTAGATTAATATTCTGTTTGATAGAAAAGAAGAAAATT
This sequence comes from Cornus kousa, assembly GCA_025631255.1. NCBI lineage: Eukaryota > Viridiplantae > Streptophyta > Magnoliopsida > Cornales > Cornaceae > Cornus > Cornus kousa. The sequence goes on along the minus strand of JAOTQH010036891.1, from coordinate 12,510 downwards.
TGATGGAAGAGCTGGAAGAAGAGATAAATGAGACAATCCTAAGAAAGACATTGTGCCCTTTTTTTTTTTCTTTTTCTTTTTCTTTTTTGATGAAAGAAAAGAGAATGAAATAATATATTATTTTGTTTGTTACAAGAGGAGATATGAGAAAGAGTTAATTATAAGGAAATTTTTGTAATTTAAAAACTTATACAATAGCCTTGCCTATTTTTTTTAGTGCAGTTCGTTCATATTTGCAGAGATGAAAATTCAAATTATTTCTCCCTTCCTATCTTCTCTCCACCCCTCTTCCTTCATTCATACCAAACAGAGCATAAATTTAATTGGCGCACTAAGTAATGGTTAATCCAAATTCACCATCTTTTTTCCGTACATACAACAAAAATTATTCTTATTCACATTAGTCATGATAAAATTGTATATTCGCTGTTAAGATACCTAATAAACTTTTGTCTTTTACACTCACGAGTTTTCAAAGACAAGATAATACAAGAAAAATTGGAAAATTTCACCCCCAAAAAAAAGTTTGCAAAATTTTGGGTAATTTTCCCTCAAAAAGTTTGGCTTTATAGTGATTTGATATGTTAGGAAACAAATTAATCACACTATGATTGATTACAATGGGGTTGGATTAGAGAGATGTGACTAGTACTTAGTAAAGGGGTCCTAGTCACCCAACAAGAATAAGGGAAAATGGGGACACCAGAATCTAAATCCATTGAGATTAAAAAGAATTGACTTATGCTATAGACAAAATATGATTTAATTACACTGGAGAAAGGAGGGCATGGAACCCAACAGGATGATAACCCATACTCTTTTGTCCCCATGTTTATCTTGTCAACAAGGTATTATTCCCGTCTCTTTTGAGCTCAAAAGGAAGATAAGGCATGGTGTTAATGGTTTTCATGATTCTGATTTTATTTTCTCTTTTTTTTCCCTTTAAATTCTTTTCAAGATCTCCTTTAGTTTTACCCTTCAAACCATTTTCTTTTCCCCGGCCCCCTCTCCCTCTCTGTAACTTCCTCTATTATTTTACTCTGCCTCTCATTGAAGTCATCTAGAGTTTAGGTAGTCACTACCCAATAACCTAGGTCGTACTCATATCCGAGTCCAAAAAAAAAAAAAAAATCTTTTAGGTCGTACTCAATTTTTTCCCCCCCAAAAGTTTAAGCAAATACACTTATTATATATTTTTGTCCCCACCAGGCCTCGAACATGTAACCTCTCCGGAGAGGAAGGAGAGTTTATACCATCTAAGTTAGAGCATATTGATGGTCATTATTCAATCCTTGAGTTCATCAACCTTTGATATTATTTGTATACAATAATTGTTTTGTATTTACTGAGTTGATTTTCTCATGGCACCAACTTAGTTAATATCGAATCCCTAATCAAATATTGTTTAAATTATTTAGAATTGGTTATATGAATGCCTATTTTTATCAATTGACATTAAAATTCTTAATTTCAGAGTATTTTCTAAATAGTAATTACAAGACCTTTTGCAGGGTCTAATGAAGCTGAATGTATAATACTACTTGTGGTTCCACTTCCATAGAGGTAAAATATATGAATTCATTTTCTTTTTTAGGAGGCTAAATCTTCAGTGATTTTAACCCTCAAAGGCAAAATCTTTGGTTCTTTTTGTACAAGCTTTGACCTATAATTTTTTTCTTTTTTTCTTTTTTCTCGAATGGTAGAGTAAATACACACACTCTTTCATTCCGAGCTTCAAGGTCTTCCCTCCTCTTTGAGAATAAAGAGGTTACACCGCTATGCCAAAAGGCCCTTTCGTAATTATGGGACCAAGGACAGTAGCCTAGTGGTAGAGTCCAAGCCCGTAGAGAAAGTAAGTATTCTTGTGGAGGTTTAAAATTAAAATTTTGTCCTTCTAAAAACTTAAACCCTCTAATATCATAAGGCTAAATCTTCAGTGAATTTAACTCTCAAATATCACTAGGCAAAATATTTGGGTAATTTTGTACAAGCTTTGACCTACATCCCTTTTTCTCTTCTTGTTTTCTTTTCGAATTGCAAAGTAGACACATACACACTTTTGTTTACTGGCTTCAAAACCTCCTCTCCTCTTTGAGAATCAAGAGGGTATATTGTTGGGCCAAAAGGACATTTCATGATTTGACCTACATCTTTTCCGTTACACAGTATTAATCACTCCTGTAGTTACACCACCAACAATCGTTGTCTATATCAATAATATAAACACATAAATATATACATATGTTTTCAATGTGAGGTATGAATCATGACAGAAATATTGAATGAAATATTACAACTCTGTGCTGACAAAACATTGAACGACTTCCTTTTTTCATATGGCAGACAATGGCCATCTAAAACAACTATGACAAACATTAGCTACCAGAGATATATATTTCATTGCTCTCAATATTACTGAGCTTTCACTACTTTCTACTTTAGCTTTTAGTTATGCTCTCATTCCTTTACACTGTCAAACATCAACAGCAGAATGTAAAAGCTATTCTTTTCTTTTCTTTTCTTTTCTTTTCCCTCCTTTTCCTTTTTCAACCCTATGCTAAGTATCCATTGAGAAAACAAAAAAGTTGAGAAGTCATTACAAGAAAAGATTGAACAGAAGAAAAAACTTTTTACACTTTGAGACTTTGGTCCTCACTTTCAATTGATTCCTTCATGATTTCACCATTTTTTTGACTCAGAGTCCCATCCCCTTCAGCATCAAAGCTAGCATGAACACTGTACAGAACATATGCAATCACTGCGAGAGCCGAAAAGAATCCGAACCGCACATAGGATGGCCTATCAAGAGACCCCAACAAGAATATGTTGAGAAAGATCGACATGGATGGTATCCATGGCATCAAAGGGACCCCCCAGAACTCGGGCTTCCGCGCTTGTGGGACCACGCAATGAAACAACTGTAGAACAGCAATGGCAATTAGCATGCTGGAACCGAGCATGAAGCCTTTGGACTTGCCCGGTGGCATGAAGTGCCAAATGAGGGTGAATATGATGGAAGTGAGAGAGAAGCAAAAGAGGAAGGACAATGTAGGCCATGGATTTATGGTCTCCAAGGACACGTAACGTCTGTAGATTACGGCATTGGCCACCATGTAGAAGACGAAGAGTGTTCCAATGGATACAAGATTGAGGAGGACATTCAGATCAGTGAAAAGGGCAATCGCTGCTGTGCAGAGTCCTGAACGAAAATTAGATTAATCTATTAGCACATCATGTAGAGTAACACAATCAAGATCATACAGCGAAACACCTAGTGAATCTTATACAGAACAGAGATGAAATTCCTAGAGAATTTGAGAAGTCAAATGCACCAAATGGGCATACCTAGGGTCTAATCCCTAGACACTCTACTTCACGTAGGAGCTTTTCACACAGTATCAAAAGTCAATGGGTAGCATCTTATACAGTATATCAAAAGGTCAAGATTCACGGCAGTGCCATCATTTTATCAGAGTATCACATGCAAGTCCGGGACACAATGTAAAAGTAAAGGAAGCACGATGCAGCACCACATTTATTTATTTATTTTCCGGGGCAAGAAAATTCTACATTCTACATTTGGGAGACTTGAATCCCCTACTTTTCACTTTGAAAGGAGAGGGGATACTACTGTGTCCCAGTGTCAGGCCCCACAAAGATTTGTTTCTAAAATTCTTTTACAATTATGTAGAGATACGTGGGATGTACGCTATATCGTAACATCCTAAATATTCAAGTTACAACACCATTCATGACATTTATCTATTCTCCACGACTTGAATTGCTACTAAAAGAGAGAGTCTTAGGGATAAACTGACATATAATGGTTAGATTTTGTGACACACTGTCACTACAATGGAAATTTTATTTTTTTTCCTCATTCCTTAAATAAAAACCACATTAGAAGTAAACTAATATCTAATATTTTTTTGAAAATCTTAAAGAGAACCATCTTCAAGTGTTTATTTATTTATTTATATTTTCAATCAATGTATCAATGAGGATGGGTTAGATAATAATTCTAAATTTCCAATATAGGAACTTTAAAGATTGTAGTTTTGAAAAATTGACAAGACCTAGATAATTTGAATTAATCTGCAACCTACAAATAGTTTAAACATGTCTTCACAAGTGATCTACCACATTCATTCAAGTTTGACCTAGATGGCTCTACAATGTCCAAATAAAACCAAAATCCCAAACTAGGGTGATTTCTTATCAATGCAAAACATCACGCAATCCTAAAAAGATCAGACCTATCTTTGAATTGATCATACCTACAACAGCTCATATGTCAAAAAAACCATTTCACATCACCAAAATGGACAGCACTATAAGACACTTTTTTTTTTTTTAAGCCATTTCCACATCAAACACACACACTAGTGCGGGTGGCTTACATGTTTGTTAAGAGATCACCACCAAATGTAGTTCAACCCCACGGGCCCACATACAAATTTTGATGGTCCAGATGTTGACGCCAACACAAGAAGCCAAGCCGTGGACCCTTTCTAATTCCCCAAATAAAACCATATATACATATCACCAAAATCCTATTGTCGACAGCTTCAACCATGCCCCCACAAAAAACTCCAATCCCACCATGGTTGATTACTCATGTTGAACAATAGTAGTAGTCATTACATTTATGGTTGCTAGTAATGCTTTCACCAGTTATTTCAAGCCCATCTTTTATTTAAAATGCGACACCTTTCTAATTCTCTAAATGAGACAAATAAATCTTAGCATATCTTGTCAACATCCTAATAATTTCATTCGCATTCTTGAACTATATTACAAAAGAGATTAAACTACCACAATAATAGTAATGTTTAGACAAATCGGTCCCGGCCTGCTAAAATCTAATTCATTGAATAAAGCGAGGCTTGTAAATTTTACCTTTACGTAAATTCATTTCATTCCACCGCACTACCCTTACTATTTCAATCTCATCTAGTAATTGAGGTAGACACTATCAAGACCAACCAACCTTATTTAATAAATAAGTTTGGCCGGTGACGAAGACATGCAGATATTATTAACTTCATTAAACCACAATAATTATAATGTTTTGACTATGGTTACTATCTAATATCATCTAGTAATTGAGTTAAGACATTATCTAGACCAATCTTATTCAATAAATGAGAGAAGATATGTTATTCAATAAATGAGAAAAGATATGTAAATCCCGATTTTTAACCTAATTTGTAGGATGAAGTAAAAACTCATAAATTTTATCGTTACCTAAATTCATTTCATGTAACACGTAAAGTTGAGCAAGTATTTTCTCGTGACACTATGATAGACAATATGTGGGGGAGCCTTTTACTCCAATAACTGAAACGGTTCAAGGTGGGTCCCAAAATCACAACGGCCTGAGGTTCCAAACTTCAAAAACAAACAACCAAATCAAATTGAAAATGCCAACACACGAACAAGATCTTACACATCTTATTCTTAGAAAAAACGTACCAAGGAAAGCGGATGCGTTGACGGGCGTTGATGTCCTCGGGTGGACCCTAGCAAACCACGCAGGGACCACTTTGGACCGTCCGATCACGCACATGTACCGAGCCTGCCCCAACATCGCCACCATCATAGACGTCAATATCCCAAAACTGGCCCCCACCCCTATCACATTGGACACCCATCTCCAGCCGTTGGATCCGCCCCTGAACGCCCCCGAAAACGGTGCATCCGTATCAATCTGCATGATCACCGCAACACTCCATCAAAACCCAAGGGCAGTTACGTCATTTCAAATTTGATAATTAATTACTATTCAGTAAGATTAAATATTAGGTTACCATATCATAAGGGAGGAGTTTGGACATTGAAGCAGCCATTAAGCAGTAGAGAATGGTAACGAGGATAACGGAGCCCGAGACTCCGATAGGGATATCCTTAACCGGGTTTCTGACTTCCTCAGCCATGGTCGAAACGGCGTCGTATCCAATATAACTCAGGTAAACCATCGCAGCACCATTGAAGACACCCGAAGCTCCGAACGGGAAGAACCCACCCGGGTGTTTCGGGTCGGACGGCTCCGAGAAATTCTTCCACTCGCCTCTCGAGAACCCAACCACTATCACGAAGACGATGAACAAAAGGTGAAGCGCCGTCAACACCAAGTTCAAAACCGAACTCTCTTTCGTGCTGAAAATCAATCGTTCGAAAATGGGTTAGATGATATGTGAGTGATTTGAATTTATTTGACTGTTGATGACGGGTTCGGGTTTGATGATTGTGAACCTGTAACAGATAATGAGAGTGAGGATTAAGACGACAGCGACGGCGACTATGTCGATTTCGTTGAACCCTTTTGGGAGTCCAGAGACTGTGACCCTCCATTTGGTTTCGGTTGATATGCCAATCGCCGTGCCTAAGTACGCCGTGAAACTCCTCGCCACGGCGGCGTTTGACAGCACGTAGTCTATAATTATATTCGCTCCGGTCAGAAATGCCGCAAATTCACCTGAAAATTTACATCAAATAACCGTAAATAATTCTATAGAGAATCATTATTTGTATGTGTATATATATATATATACAAAACGGGTTTTGCAGTGTGTAATTTGATGCGAACCAAAAGTGATTCTGATGTAGCTGAAGGCGCCACCGGCGACTGGCATTTCGACGGCGAATTCGGTGTAGCAGAAGGCAGAGAGGAGAGCGCCGAGGCCGGCAATGGCGTAGGACAGCACAACGGCTGGGCCGGCGTAGAGGCGGCTGGCGCGGCCGGTGGTGACGAAGACGCCGGCGCCGACCATTCCTCCGACGCCAAAGCCTACGAGGTCGAACCACCTGAGAGTTTTTCTCATGTCCGAACCGGACCGGGCTTTGACCCGGCTCATCTCTTCGAAACAGGTGGAGACCGAACCGGCCCGGCGAGAGAGCCGGCGAGGGGTGTCCGCGAGGGCAGTGAAGTAAGACTTGAAGGAAGAGAAAGAAGAGGAGGAGCCATGGTTGGCATCCATAGAGCTCACTCTGTATTTCTCTCTCTAAACAACCTTTGTTGTATCTCTCTCTCTAAAGAGATGAGGATGGAGTGGGTGCTTTATATAAAGAGGGAGTGGGAGGTGGTGACACACACAGTCACACACAGATGAATACACACACAGGGTCTGACATTGGACGGTAAGTAAACGGCCAAAATTGTATAACGGAGAAGCGGCACTTTGGGTCAGCTTTTGGAGGTCCCAATAAATTTAGAGATTTATAATGGATAAAGTCGCAGTAAACCACTTTATACCAGACGGTAATTTGGTTTATATGTGCGTTTTTATTTTATTTTTTTCTATGTGTGGGTGTAAATTAACCAAGTTATGCGTTCTAATAAGGAATTGTGGAACCAAGGAGTATTCCACTTTACCGTTGGGATATAACCAAAGTGAAAGGTAGCCCAAAATCAGCACTCTAACGTTCACAGTAAGTAATTAATTAATGGACTATCTAGACATCTACATGTGACTATTTATCTGACTTAATTTAACTGAGTTAAAGTCAAATTATAAATAATGTTATTATAAAAACTTATTGGTTGGGTCAAGTTTTGAAAGCTTCTAACCTTTAGAGTGGGAGTGATGCTTTCAAGCATTGGCAGAGGCATAAATTTACTTTAGGGATCAATTAACAATAATAGGATTAAAACAAAAAATTAACCAAAATATTTTATTTTTATTTTTATTATTTTTATTTTTTATTTTTTTTGTATAAATACTAGTAGAGGCAATTGCTCCCACTCGACCCAATGTGGTTTTGGTCTTGTTCAAAGTGAAATTTCAACCCAAAGGGAGATGGGATGGAAACTATTAACCAAAATTCACGTGAACAAATCTATTTAAACACATTCAGAAATTTAGTTAATCACTTAAGATCAAAATTAGTCACTCAAGTTACATTCCCGGAAATAGGAGTGCACACAATACGATTTGATTTAATTTAAAGGGTAACATGAATATAATAGCATATTCTAGTGGTATTTCTATAATTTTTTAAAGTGAAAGGTGAGTATTTGAGTCATCAACAAAGTTGTTCCCCAATCAATCTTAAAAAAATGAAATCCAATGGGATAAATTGAGTTAATCTAAATTGTGCGAAAGATTTTTGAGTTAGGTTTTACACCTAAAAATTAATGTTAATTATTACTGCTTTTACTCTAAATCAAACCTCATTCAATCCACTTTTTGTAATCTAAATATAATCTCATATAATTAATTTTAGTTATTACTGCTTTGACTCAAAATGCATTTATAGCTACTAAAATCTTCTTTTAACAAAGCAATAATGTAACATTACCCACAAAAAAATAAAACAATGTTTTATTAATATGTTCCTGTGAAATGAGGTTAAGGTTGGAAAAATTATACATTATAGGTAAAACATTGATTCAATGCAATGCAAGCCCATATAGCAAATTTTATCAATCAATCAAATGAAATCAAATATAAATGTATGTATAAATATCATGGTTCTGTTCAAATTATATTCAAATTTTTTCTCTTTATTTTCAATTTTTAAATCAGAACCAAAACGTTGAGCACACAAAACCGAAAATTGAAAGGATTTTGTGTTGGCTTAAATCGAATCCAATTATTTGAACAGTTCTTATGAACAATCTTAATTGGTTTTACGAGTCCGAATTGCACATTTGTGGTATCAAAAAATTGTTATAGTCATTTGATTTGGTTTGCGTGGATGTGAAATGAAGTGATTTTCTAGAACTATAATAAATTAATATTATAAAAAAAATTTAAAAAAAAAAAGACAATCTTTGTACTAAATAAAATCTCTATTCCATTTCATTACAAAAACGATTTAACGTTCATGTTTTTGAGAATTTTCTTACAAAATTTTTGAATTTTTGCTTTGTATCCAAATAATTACAAAAAGTTTAAAATAAATTAAAATATATGTATATTTTTTCCACTCCAATTTTTATTACTTTCACTATCTCGCATATTTTTCTTCTTCACCAAACCGAGCCTAATATTCAAGTCTTGATTATCTAGGAAATACAATCTTTTTCGTTATCAACTTACCATTCCCATAAGATTCAAGCTAAAACTGAATAATAATAAATAAATATTTTCCCCACATGCGTAATTTTGCTATAATTATTTTTACTTATTTTGTGTCTCTTTTCTTTTTCTTCATAAAAGTAAGAAATGAATGCTCTTTTTACTTATTTATTTATTATAATATGAAACACTCATTTTGTCCTAAACACGTCAATCATCTACTTTTTACTTTGTATGTAGATATGTGAAAGCATTACTATGGGACAACTTTTAGTGATCCTTCAATATTGATTTAATTGAAATAAATTGAATTAATTGATTGTTCATCTCAATTTTTTTAAAAAAAGTTGAAAACCTATATCAAATATTGGTTACATTATTACCTTAATAGGATTTGAAGGTGAGAAGTATTAGTGAGTTAAAACTTATATACAATTTATAATTAGGGTGACAAATTACAGCACAGTTCGTCAATACGATTCAAACACGATATGAGTTAAGCGGATTTGAGTTGACTTTAAATGAGTTCGAATCATAAACGAGTTGATAAACCGTGTCGGGTTAGAGTTAAGGGGGGTTTAACATTTATAACCCGTTTATACCTGTTTAACTCAACATGTCATAATCATAAATATGACATATATAATATGTTACATGTTTAAACTCAATTAGACAATTACTATGGAGAGTTAAGTCGTTTTAACATAAACATTTACTAAGCATTATGATTTTGAATATTTAGGTTAATTGAGACCCAAAAAAAAATAAAAAAATTAGTAGTTATTATTTTATTGAATATTAAATGTCTCGTCTTGATAAACAGGTCATTAAATGTATTAACACGTTAACCCGTTTAATAAATAAGTTGGGTTAGTATTGAGAATTCCCGATATGATTATTAAACAAGTCGAGTTTGGGTTTAATTCATTTAGTAGAATACCTTACATTAACACGATTATGATCAACGAACACATTGCGCGTGTGTATGTGCTTCAATATTAGTTTAATAGTTATAAAATTGAATTAGTTAATTATAAATCTCATTTCTTGTAAAAGTTATACAAAACACATATCAAATATTATGTACATTAATTTTCCAAAAAACAAGAAATTTATGTGTCTTAATAATTAGGAAAAAGTATTATCTTGTTACGATTTGAAGTCTAACATTAAGGGGGGTTTTTTCACAATAAATTCCCTGCATATATAAATCAAATAGGTTTGATAAAATTTTAAAATTACATATTTTTTTCGAACAATTTTGTGGCTCACTTGATAACAACGAACCATTAATGTTACATTTATCACTTTTGTTTCTTAACGCTTAGTAGGTTCACCGAATGCAATTAATTTTTTAATGTTCAAATGAATGAGCGAGTTATAACTTCGTTGATGGAACAAATCATCTTTATGGTTGACTGTTGTTCGTTCAAGTCACTAATAATGACACGTGTGATGACAGTGCTACTCAACATTTATCTCAAACAACAACTATTAGACTGAAGTCACTGAAAACTTTTTAAAGGTGGGCACCAACCCGTACGAAATTGAACACTTTGATCATTAAAAAGAAAAAAATAAAAGAAAATAAAAATTGTACTACTAATTTTTCTCATGATGTAATTGTTATTTGATCAATTTTGTAAGTTTGTAATATGTTATCTTACAGTAATCTAGAAAATAATATACAATATTTATAGCATCTAAAAGCTTCTCTAATACTAAAATTTATTTTTGTATGCCAAATCTATATTTTAACAAGTGTTATAGTGACAAAATATTACATTTTAGCAATTCTGCTCCAATGGTACATTTCATGTAAAATGCTATTTCTTAACACAATCATCATTCTTTTCAACTATCATTCCCACCATTCATATTTACATCATTAATATTAATATTAGGCATATTCCAAGTCAAGTTGTAGACATTGGAAACAAACTAAAATTAAACCTAATTGAAAAGAAGTACAAATCTAAAATATCTGGCCAAAAAAGGACAAAAAACAAAAAAAAAAAAACAAATTTTTTATAATTTTTTTACTACTATTTGTGAATTAATTTTTTTATATAATTTTTTTTCGGAAATTTATATATATATTTGATTATATTATTATATATATATATATATATATATATTTTTAGGGCAAATCATTTCAGCCTCCCCAGTTGCCTCAGGAGAGAGAGATTTTTTTTTTTTGAAAAGTCTCAAGAGAGAGATGCGAGTGGGTGATGATTAATGAGAAACCGCATCCTTTTGAAGAATGATAGACTTATCAAAAAAAATTAGCATCTGTTATATATAAAAGAAATTTGGAAATATCAAATTTTAAGAGCTCAAATGAGAACCCATTAATAAGGCTTTTTTTTTCCAACTCTCATATTTTGAATTTAAAACTCTAATTTTAAAATAAATTAAAGTACACAGCACTTTTCAGGCATCTGGTCAAAAACCTTCAGCCCATTAAAATGCTTTGGAACTGTCCATCTACTCCTTTGTTTTGTGTACGTTCTCTGTTCTCTGTCCACTCTCTCTCAGTCCATCCATTCAAACCCTAAAACCCTCAAATCTTCAGCCCATCCATTCAAACCCTAAATACTCTCTCCATTTCCTGCGCTCATGCCGGTTTGAGTATGAGTTGAACCTCTCTCCACCTTCCTGTTCTGAGTCCTCCGAGGTAGATTCCTATTCCAGTTCTAGTCCACCCTTAACCCATCAACCTCACTTTCTTTCGCTTCCTCCTGCCCATCCCGGAGCGATGTACTACGAAATAGGTACAGAGTCATAAACCTTAACAACATTTCCATCCCCTCATTTATCTCCTTATCTTTCTTTTTCCCAAAACCAAACTCTCACCAACTTATTTTCCCATTTTCAGTCCAAATCTACTCATCCACTATTCCAATGAATGAACAAGAAGTATTTGTTAATGGGGATATTTCACCATTTCATTATGGGGATATTTTTGGGAGAGCCACGCAGTTTATTGGAGGCTCCTACTACAGGGATGGGACTGTGTATCAATTGATGGGGTGGAACTGGGCTGTTCCACGGTTTAAAGTAAACACAATGAGACTATGGCAGTGGATTCAAGCTGAATATAGTCTCTTACTGCCCAGCCGTCGTATCGACGGCTATGATTTGTTAATGTGCACACCGCGGGTTCAAAGCTTGGTTTTGTAAGTATATATATATATATAATAGTTGGATAAATTATTGTAGGGGTCCTTTCTCAACAAAACAAAATAGATTAATATATTAGGAATATCAAGAACACAGGAAGGAAAACCAGAGGAAATGCTTGGAGACAAGAGGAGAAGAAGAAGACCGAATCGTAAGCTTGTGATGGAGGTAGGATAGGTACACAAGTGTATTATGACAGTTTTCCTTTTTCTGCTTGGCTTTCTTTCATGGGACAATGCCATTTATAGACTTGGCTCCTGTTGGTCATTACCCAACGGTCTCTTCTGCGCATGGTTGTTTGCAT
>JAOTQH010036470.1:0-17836 GCA_025631255.1 Cornus kousa | reverse complement strand
ATAAATCAAGATATAGAAGGCATGCTTAGGGCTAACTCTAGCCCCAAGAGGATGTCTAGCCACTCATGGATGTGCTCCTCCAACCCTTAAGGGCTATCTTCATTGTAGAATTGCTCTTCTTCTTGGTGTGGATGGAAGAACTCCCTAAGAATGTGTCTCTAGCTTCCTCTCCTCTTTTCTTCCTCACTAAGAATTGTATGATATGAGATATTGCCTCCTCTCTTAAAAGTGGGTCATAATCCTTATATGTGTAGCTCCAATGTCAGACCCAATGGCCTAGTCATGTACACCAAGGCTCCTCCAATGTTTGGATGAGATAACTTTTAATGACCTGGAAATTGAATTAACTTGCACTGAAAAGGGTTCGATCGATTGAACATTGGGTGTGATCGATCGAACATGGTTGAGATCTATTAAACTTTGGCTGGAACGATCTTCCATGGCGGTGCCTTTTTGGATAAAGACAAATTCGAGATATTTTTGAGATATTTTTGGGAAAGCGACAAAAGTGGTAGGTGAGGTGGTATAATAGGATAAGATGGAATTTTTTCGATCGATCTGAAGAATGTTGGATCGATCGAACATTGAAGGATCTTTGGATAAGGACAAAAGAGCTTGGATCCATTTTAAAGTGTTGAGATCGATCAATGTCAGATCGATTGAAGAAATTCTGTGATCGATCGAACTTGCTGAACTTTCACCACTTGGCTTCATTTTGCTTCCACTTTGCTCCTTTCTTTTATTCATCTTAGGATTGCTTCAATTACGCTCTTATTTAATTGATTTAGCTTATTTTAATGATAAGTGTTTGAAAACGGAAGTAACATGAAATCAATCTAAAGCGGAAAAATAAGATAGATAAAGGTCCTAGAATATCTAAGCTTAACGGGTATAAACGTGCACTTTTTAGTCCTCATCAGGGTCTATGCTCATTGGAACCAGCTCTAGAAGGGTGGGAGCCCGCTCTAAACCCCCCAGAGCCGGCTCTGCACTTGAGGGAGCCGGCTTTCTCTTCCATGGAGCCGTCTCTCTCCCTCTCTAAGAGCCCTTATCTGTTTTTGACTCTCTGCTTCATCTCCGACCACTTCCAACCCTTCTATTCTTCATTAATACTGAACCTAAGATTCAAATTTATACCTAATAGCATCCCACTCATGTGTTTACAATAGTAGGAATTAATAACAACAATTAGAAAAAACCACCGATTCATTATACTTTAAAACAGACAACGAACTCTAACTTGCAAGAACAGTTACATATTAAATTAAAACACATATAGTTGATTAATTTAACACAAACTAAGCATGCAAGATTCAGTTAACATTCAATTAAAACCTTAGAGACCATCTAGGTATGCACAGAACACAAGTTAAGGGGAGAGAGAAATAGTAGAACTTGCCTGTATGATTTTTGAATCAAAACCTCGTCGCCGTCTTCCTAAGCTTTTCGACGACGTCCGTTCACTGTCAACCTCCTACCGCTCAACCTTCCCTCCCTCCTAGGTCCGTCCTTTAAGTTACAACCAAAACCCTCACCAAAATTGCTCTGTTTTCTCACAAGTCTATGTTATGTCGCTCTGTCTTCACTGTGCCGTGAATAGGATTCTTAAACCCTAGGCAGACGTATGACTTATATATTTATAGGCAATTACAAAACCTAAGTCCAACTAAAACCCTAGACTAAAAACCTAATTAAAAACGTAAATTGATAACCAAATTAAATCCTAACCGGCCAAAACTTGATTTCTAAAAGAAAAAAACCTAATTTAACATTAAAATTAAAAATACCAATTTAATCCAACTAAAGAAAATACTAAATACAATTAAATAAATAATTTAATTAAATAAAACAATCAATCAAATAAATAATAAAACAATTAAACAACTAAGCATATAAGCGAATAATTAAACAAAAATAAGCACATAAGCAAATAATCACACAAAAATGAAATAAAATAATAATTAAAATGCCGAGACTATCTTTTTAAAATTAGGGGTATTACATATCTGTCCTTAGAGCCACCATGGAGAATATTCAAATTCCCTCTTTCAACAAGAGGAGGCGTTTTGCAAACAATCCCGTAGCTGCACCTGTCCCCTTTGTGGCCATTCCAGCCACTCTAGTTATGACTTAAAACACTGACCGTCCTACCTCTGAGCTCTCTTCATTCGTTTCAGCTGGAGTTTAGCCCACCTTGCCAAATGATACACCCTCTGATGCTCCAAACAAAACTTCTCCCCCTACCCTCCAGAATGCAGAGGGATCTTCTCAGGAAGCCGAGGACTCTTCCCCTATCCGAGCTCGCACTTCGGAGAAGAGATTAGGTAAAAGATCTCAACTCGAAGACGGCCATGATCAAAGTGTTCTTCCCCTGGCCTAAAGCGATCGGTCTTTCAGGGTCACCACAATTCTTCCTTCCCCTCAGGTTATTATTCTAGAGGGTGAATGTAACGACCCAAATCAGGGGTCCGGATCGCTGAACGGGTCCTTAACCAAACCCGAGGACACACTAAAGTCAAATTGGTCATTTTACATAGAGAGAGGGTAATAAGACTTTTAACTAGTTAAATGAGGTTTAAAACAATTCTTCTAGATATTCCATAAGGTTCGGTGAGATTCTACGGTCACCGGATGTGAATTCCCAAAAGTGCCCTTTTTTCAGTTCAAAGGAATTTCTGACACTGTCCCACTAAAATGACTATAACTCTCTACATGAATGTAATTTTAGACATGAATGTAATTTTAGAATAAGGTTGGTATCATTGGAAAGCTAACTTAAACTTCTTGAAAATAGGCTCAAGAATGATCCTATTTGGATTCCGAACGAAGAAGTTATGACCATCCGAAGTCTGGTGCTCAAAGCTGAAATGCGAAATTGACCCACTGGAGGACTTGAACCGGTTCAAGAACTTGAACCGGTTCAAGAACTTGAACCGATACAAGATGCCCAGAACCTCAAATTCGCCCTAGAAAACTTAAAAATGTGATCTTGTACACTTAGGCACTCATTTGGTCCATTGGTAACCTTACTTAAAGCTCAAACCTATATAAAATCTTTTATTTAATGGTGGAACTAACATAATTAAGTGGTAATGAGATTAAATAAGGCCATGCATGAGTCCGATACACCATTAAAATTAGGTAAATCCGTTATAAATAAAAAAAAATATGGCCTTAAGGCCTTACATGGGCATTTGAATTTATGATAAGACCACAAGATACAAATGAATGGTCTTAAGACCATTGCTAACCATGAGATATATACAACATGATCCCTAATTACATTTACAATGAAAAAGAGTGAATTAAGCACCAAAGGAATCCCAAGCCTTTCAACCCTTCTACACCGGTGGTGGATTATCGTCCGCCACAACTTTGCCGAGCCCTGAAAAATGTTAAATATAATGAGGTGAGCATATTGCTCAGTAGGTGGTGCCTAAGACACACCTCTTGTAGCCCCGTGAATCCAAACATTGAATAGGACAATAAGGAATGGGATTATACAACTCCAGGGAGAAATATAGCTACAATATCAACAATAATGGATTATACAACTTCGGGGAGAAATATAGCTATAATATCAACAACAATTAATCCAAGTCATAATAAGCCATGTCGTTAAATTGAATGCAATGTCGTGTAATGTCACTTATCATTTCCAAAACCTTTTCCATAAGTATTTCCAAACCGTTAATGCAACCCGTCCCATGGCAGCTCCATGACGGCACGAGAGAAGGATTGGCTAACTGTCCCTGACCACAAGGCAAGCTCCAGGGCGTCATTTGGGGCTTAATTAACTCAACCACGCTAGGGCAGTCTCCCTAGTTCCCTCTAGATCACATTAACCCCACGGATCCATATGCAATCTCCTAGGCGACCGGGTTTTCCCAAACTTTTCATCAAAAGCATTTTTCCAAAAAAAAAAATAAAATCATTTTCTTTCCTTTTCAAATCATTATTCCCATTTCTTCCGAATGCTTATGCAAGAATGCATCATACTATTCCATGTCATGCCATTATCCATCATCATACACCAAATTTAAGCTCAAATCACATATCATAATTTTTCAAGAAATCCTAAGAGAACATTATGCTTTCACAATATATAATTAGGCAAATTCTAAATACAATAGGCAAGGAATTTTACCAATTAAGTATGTTAATTTGTACAACATCATCTACACACAAAATCATACACTTTATATACACATATAAATCACTTTAGAGTAAAATAAACACAAATTAGCATGCTAGATCATTAGTCAAGTAAGATTAACTCACAAAGGTGCAAGATTGAATGGATTAGAGACCCCTACCTCATTTAAGCCAAAATCCACAAATTTTGCCCTAGATCTCGAATCTCCTATAGTGCACCAAACTTGAAATTGCTCTGATCAACTTGTAGAGCTCTTCTTGAGCTTCAATATGCCGCAAACGGCTTCTAAAAATACCAAGTATTGAGGGAGAGATCAAGATTCAAAGATTGGAACCCAAAAGAGAAAAAGAAAAGTCTAGAAAGAGGGAGAGAGAGAGACTTGTGGGAGAGGAAGAGAATTGTGAGGAAAAATGGCCTTTTGGCCTTTAAAATATGCTAATGGTGGGTCCCACCAAAATAATTTAATTTTCTTTTTCTTTTATCTTTAATTTACACCAAAAATACATACACAAATACATAAAAAATAATTCCATAACTTTATATAACACATTAAGCAAAATACATATAGTGCAAATGAACCCAAACAAAAACCCTGTAAGCAACAGTTCCGGTAGAGGGTCCCACACGGGACCGTCCGGCTCGAAAAACTGAAAAATGTGAAAATGATGATCCTTGCATTTCAAAGAGTCATAAACTCAATGAAATGCCCCAAACAACTCTAGGATACAACTGGCACACTTCACAGTGTCCGGCACGCAAAATGAGAAAAAGATGAAAATGCCCTAATCACCTCATTTGTTTTCAATAAGGGCATTTGGACCCCTAAGTACTTAGAGGTCCAGAACAAAATGACCTTCAATGAGATGTACCAACATTTCTCTGCAGCTACTGTTGAGGTAATTTTTTCTTCCTTTTTTTTTTTTTTTTTTTTTTTTTTTTTTTTTTTTTTGTACCTTCTGTTCCATCCTTCCTTTGTTTTCCCTGTTCTGACTATTTGATCCTTGTGTCTTTGTGTAGATTTTATTTAGGATGTTCACATTCTAGAAGAACATTGAATATGCCAACAGGAAAATCAAATTCCTCTCTGCTGGTCTCAAAAGATCTGTTGACTCAGAAAAGGATAACCGAAGCCAAGAACACAGAGCTATTGGTTAAACTGAACGAGTCAGAGAAGGAGATGGACGCTCTGAAGGATGAGAGGGATACTTTAAAGGCCAAATGGGATTCTCTCCAGGATGATATTGACGTTCTGATAATAGAGAAGAACATTGCGCAAACAGAAATGGATGCTTTAAGGGCTGAGAGATGGGACATTCATTGCACTCTTATCGCTGAACGGTTGACCCATTTTGTGTCTGCAGAGAAATTCTCGAGTGAGAACACCACTCTGCTGAACGTCATAAGCAGTGTTAATGGTGACCATGAGGGCTCTTCATGTTTGTTTTTCTAGGATCGGGGCTCTTAGATACGCCGAGGGATACATAGATGGTTTTGTGGACCATTCTCCTCCCAAGGGTGAATCAAGTTCTTGTTCTGGACTGGATGAACTGGATGCCTCTTTAGATATTAATCCACCGAGTGTTTACAATGATCCACTCCCTGCTCCTGCTGAGAACATCTTTGTTAACTGTAACAAGATTGCAACTTCAAGGGTCATTCCTCATGTTCGTCCTTTGAACATTCCTCCCGTCACTACCATTGTTCCTTCTGAAATTGCTACCAATGATAGAGCTATGCCATCCGATGAGGTCATTCATCTAGACTCTCCTTTTAGAGACGAGGAAGCACTCAATAGTGGGGAAGGAGACAATCATCTAGCTGGTGGTGACGAGGCAGCCAATGTTGGCAGAGCGGGCGATAGATCAACCTTGGGAGAAGACTAGACGGAGTAGAGTTCTCTTGAATTTTGTACTTACTTTTTCTCATTCTAGTGTTTATATATCAAGAACTTTTTATAATGATGAATGAGAAGATAACTTTATTTCTGAGTGCCAAACGATTAGCCAAGTAAGTGGTGGCACTACAGGTTAAACGCCAAACACTTGCACAAAATGAAAATCAAATGTAAAATGTCCATACTTCAATTCGTGCTAATATGAACAATCAAATTAATTTTTCTATTTGATTTTCATTTTGTGTAAGTGTTTGGCGTTTAGCCTGTAGTGCCGCCACTTACTTGGCTAAGTGTTTAACGCTCGGCTAGAATGCCACTTGCCACTTAACTTTTTTATTTTTACACAAGTGTTTGGCGTTCGGCTTATAGTGCCATTTGCCACTTAACTTTTTATTTTTACGCAAGTGTTTGGCGTTCGGCTTATAGTGCCATTTACCACTTACTTTGCTAAATGTTTGGCTCTCGGCTAGAATACCACTTGCCACTTAACTTTTTTATTTTTGCGTAAGTGTTTGACGTTAGACTTATAGTGCCATTTGCCATTTACTTGACTAAGTGCTTGGTGCTAGGCTAGAATGTCACTTGCCACTTGACTTTTATTTTGTGCAAGTTTTTGGTATTCGGCTTGTAGTGCCATTTGCCACTTTCTTGACTAAGTGCTTGGTGCTTGGCGCTTGGCTAAAATGCCACTTGTCACTTGGCACTTGACTTTTATTTTGTACAAGTGTTTGACGTTCGGCTGTTAATGCCATTTGCCACTTTCTTAACTAAGTGTTTGGCACTCGGCTAGAATGCCACTTTCTTAACTAAGTGTTTAGCACTCGGCTAGAATGCCACTTGCCACTTAACTTTTTTGCTCAATTCAATTTTCTGAAATCAACTGAATTTTTTTTACAAATCTTTGCAAAATCTATACATTTGTAAGAGTGTAACTCTAAATGAATATTGCTTAAAATGTAATTCAATCTTTTAATGGTAGTACCTTTTCAGAGACATGGCATTCTATTGTTTGTTGACCAATCTTCCAGCCATGGTCTCTAAATTGTATGCCCCCTTTCCTATTATTTCTGCAATTTTGTATGGACCTTCCCATGGTGACATCATATTTTTGACAATTCCCACCTTCTTTTTCAAAACTAAATCACCAGGTGAAAAATCTCTATGCCTCACCTTTTTGTTGTGACTGTTCATAAATGTTTACTAATATGATGCGAGCCTTATTGCCCTACATCTCTTTTCTCTTCCAGCAAATCGAGATTAAATTTCAACATACTATCGTTCTGCTCCTGATTCTATGCCAAACTTCTAACAGTTGGAACTAAGTGCTTAACCTGTATTACTGCCTCGGTACCGTACGCCATAGCGAATGGGCTTTCTCCAGTTGGCCGCCTTGGGTTGTTCTGTAAGCCCATAAAACGTTCAGAAGCTCGTCCAACCACTTATCCTTTTCGTCTTTAAGCTTCTTCTTAATACAAGTAAAGATTATTCTATTCGTAATCTCAGCTTGACCATTACCTATGGATGGCTGACCGCTGCTAACTTTTGACTGATTCCATACTCTTCTAGTAAATCCCTCACTTGTTTACTGTCGAGATTAGTCCCATTGTCCATAACAATCGATCTTGGCATGCCGAAACGACAAATAATATTACTCCAAATGAAGCGTCTTACTTGAGTTTGTGTCACATTAGGATACAATTCTGCCTTCACCCATTTGGTAAAATAGTCTATTATAAGCAGAATGTACTTGTTTTATAATCTCGCGGTTAGCAGTGGGCCAACCACATCCATCCCCTATTGAGCGAAAGGCCATGGTATTGCCATTACGTGTAAGTCTTCAGGTGGTTGGTGAATCAATGGTCCGAACCTTTGGCATTTATCATATCTTTGAGAGAATTCTTTTGTATTTTGCGACATGTTCAGCTAAAAATATCCTTATGTCATCACTTTGTGCGCTAGAGATCTTCCTCCTGAATGATTGCCACACACTTCTTCATAAATAATTTGCAAGATCTGCCTAGCTTCTGTGGGAGTAACACACTTCAAGTACAACCCGAGAAATACCTTCTATACAACTGGTTATGTACAATGGCAAACTTTGCAGCATTCAATCTGATCTTCCTTGCCTCATCTCTTCGTTCGGGCAACACACCGTCTCATATAAAAGCTATAATTGGATCAATCCAGCTCAGCTCATATGGTATGACACAATACATCAAGTGGAATCACCCTTGTTCGTGTTTCCCAGAACTTGATGCACTATAGGCTAATCAATCGGCATCCTCATTACGTTCTCTTGGCAATTGGATGAACTTAATTTGATCGAAGTTCTTTGTTTCATACATAATAGAAGAACGATATGCCACCATTGTCTCATCCTTGGTTCCATATTCCCCAGTCACCTGACGAATGATCAGCTGTGAATCGCTAAAAGCAACTAGACTTTTGACCTTTAGTTCTTTAGCCAAATTCAGTCCAGCCAGCAATACTTCATATTCTTCCTCATTATTGGTTACTCTGAACTCAAGTCTGACCGCTTGACTCAAAATGGTACCTTCTAGCGTCTGCAGTTTAATCCCAATTCCTACCCCCATTTGATTCGAAGAGCCATCAATGAAAATCTTCCATAAAGAACCTCCAAGATCTTCTTCTATGTTTTCTACATCGCATTCCAGCAGGAAATCGGCTACCGCTTATCCTTTGATGGTCGTTTTGGGTTTATACATTATATCAAATTAGCTCAACTCTATGGCCTACTTTGTCATTCTTCTCGACAGATCTGGCTTATGTAGAATCATCCATATAGGAAAAGTGGTCAGAACGATGATAGGATGGGATTTGAATTAGTGGCGGAGTTTCCTCTTTGCATTTACCATTGATAGGATCACTCTTTCGGCCTTCGAATACTTTCTTTCTGGCTCAGCCATTGTTTTGATAACATAGAATACTGGGAATTACTTACTTTCCTCACACTGCACCAGAATGGCACTTGTTGCAATGCTGGACACCCCACGGTACATGAAAAGTTTTTCACCTGGTTTTGGGGCAGACAAGACTGGAGGGTTCCGTATATACTCTTTCAACTTGGTCAATGTTTGTCATTGCTCATCCCCCCAAGGATTACCTTCCAAAACCTCTTATTATATCAAAGAATGGCTTACAGTGGTCTGACAGCTTAGAAATGAATCGACTTAGGGCAGCTATTGGTCTGGTGAGAGCTTGCACTTCCTTGGCTTGGCTCTTCGTTTCTGAGCAGAGCTTCCGCTTAGGCTGGGCTGACTTCAATCCCTCTGTTATTGACCACGTGCCCCAGGAACTGCCCAAAACCTATACCGAACGAGCACTTGGTCGAGTTCAGCTTCATTTCGTACTTTTTCAGCACTCCCAACATATCTTCTAAGTGTTGCAAATGATGGTCCTTCTTTCTGCTTTTTACCACCATGTCATCAATATAAGCCTCTACGATTTTACCCATTTGACTTTTGAAAATCTTGCTAACCAACCTTTGATAAGTTGCCCTAGCATTCTTTAATCCGAACGTCATGACCTTATAATAGTAGATCCCTCATTCAATAACAAAAGAAGTCTTTTCTTCATCATTCAGATTCATAAGGATTTGATTGTAGCCTGAGTAAGCATCCAAAAAGGTTAACCATTCATATCCAGTTATGGCATCCACCATTTGAGGGAATGACATGAGACAGATGGATTAATCCGTGGCATGTCTGAATGGATTTAAGCAAACACATCTGCGTTCTGAGGCAAGAAATTAACTAACTAGGGCATTTCTTCCTCGGCAAGCCCTGACCCTACTCTTGTGGTTCGGTCTGACTTCAGATGATCAATTTGCACATCAATGAGGGGTTCTTCGGTCAGGACTGAATGCTCCTCCTCCCCATTCTTGCTGGGTGGAAGCTCCTGTAATTGCTATCTTGGGCTAGCAGAATGGATGGGAGTTTTTCCCTTCCTAGCAGCTTTCAAAGTTACCGAGTAGCATTCCTTGGGTGCAACATAGTCTCCATGGATATCAATCACCTTGTTCCCATCTGGGCTCATGCACCTCATCACTTGGTGCAAAGTCGACGGGATACCCTGGACCTGTGAATCCACCTTATTCTCATCAAAAGATTGTAAGATGGATGGATCTCGACTACCATAAAACTTTTAATCAGCTCTCTCTTAGCAGCTCGAACCGGTAATTCTACCATACTGATAAGCTCTACTCGTTTCCCATTGAATTCCAACAAGGGATTTCTAGAGGGTTTGAGCATTTTCGGTTTGATCTCTAGCTAATCGAATGTTACTCTTGGCATGACATTCGCGCTACTCCCTGGATTAATTAAAACTCTTCGTACCAAGCACTCTATTACCGTCAAGCTAATGACCAGAGGATTTTCATGAGGGATCTGAAGTCGTAGCAGGTTTGTTCTATCAAACTATATCTGCGCTGATGCGCTCTATTGGTACAGAACATTTACACTACCGATTCTCCTCTTCATTTGTGCTTGACGGAGAAGCGTTTGGATCAGTTCTTCTGAATCTTTGGTCTGCTCAGGTCTGTTATGTATTGTATTTATTATCCGAACTAGCTGGGCGTTATGGCTGTTTGGCTTTTGACTTCTTTTCACTTGCTTAGCCAGTCGATTATTCTCTTGATACTGCCTTGCCAGGGTGAGTTTGAGTGGAGTAACTAACTCCTTTTCTCTAGGCCTCTTTTCTACCTTCTAGGAGGTCTGACGCTGTGGTGGAGCTTGTTTTTATCTGATCTTTGCCTTGGTCTTATCCTCTGTCGTGACCATGGATGTCTTTTTTGCTTTGACAACCTCTTCTTCTTCTAATTGCACAAAACCATCAACTCTTTCGTTCAGTTTGTCCATGGTTTTCGGCATATTCACCACTAGGCTCGTGTGGAACGGTGTTCCTTGATTCATTGCTAGTTTGAACGCTTGAACTGCTGTGGATGGATGACACTCTATTATCATGCTCTTGACCAGGTTGAATCTAGTGAGGAAAGCTAGGAGACGTTCATCTTTTTGCTACTTTAACGTAAACAGGCTTGAAATATCTTTGGCCGGACGTTTGTTCTCATAATATTGGCTTATGAATCTATCACACAAGTTCCGGAAGCTATCCACCAAGCCTCTCGCCAAGTTTTTGAACCAGTTGAGCACTGGTTCGGCCAGGCTTGTAGGAAAGCACTTGTACATTATTAAGGGATTATTCTCCGTGTTCAAAGCCATTTTCAATTGGATATGGTAAACATGATCGATCGGATCGCTCGTTCCATTAAACAGGATGAAAACTGGCATGGAAAACTTCCTCGGATTCGAAGCATTCAGGATCTCGTCTGTAAACGGTGAATCAACTGTTCGTGCTGTCGAATGGAGGGCCTCATTCTTCTTTGGAAACCTTGGGAGAATCCTCTGATCTACAGATCTCCTATCCAAACTTCTGTAGTTGTACGTAGCCATTGAAGGCCGGTAAGGCGGATCGAACGATCTTTCCTCCGTGAACTCTCTTTGCCACGGTGACGTGGCTTTGTGGTGTCCGAACTCCATAGCTTCTTCTCGCCTCAGACTTTCTTGATATGGATCGGACGCCATGGCTTCTTCGCAACTAATCCCCCCACGATGCGGATCCACATGAATAGGTCCTTCTCGATCCTCTACATGGCGAGCATTTGACGGTAAATCGCCTGGCCTGATCTCTTTAGAATGAAGATCCATGTGATTGTTTCCTTCCTGTTCACCTTGGTGAGCAACATCGGGTTGCATAACTATCTCTCCTATTGAAGGCAGTCGTGGAATCGCCAAAGCTTCCCGACGCTCCATTCCAGTTCGCAATTCTGCATTCTCTCTTCTCAGAACTTCAATCATGCTCATTAACTCATTGAGCTTCGTCTGCTGGTCATTCTCCTATGGATTAGAACTCTCACCTCTTATCATTGTTCCTGATCGGAGCAGAGTCATTAACTGTGAATTCTTGATCAGATCTGAACTCTGCTAATGCGAACGCACTAGATCTGGTCTCGAACTAGCTGAATTCTGATCTCCTTTGGTCTGATCTTAATCTTTCCTGCCGTGAACCTGTCAAATCTAGCTCCACTTAAACAGATCAAGGTTGTGCAGATCCGACTCTAATCTCCAAAGATTAACTAGAACCAAGACTTTGCAAGACAGACCGTGATCTCGTCGATCTGAGTCCAACTTCCAGAGATTAAGTTTCTTCCTCACGAATCAGTCTTGATCGAATCAACCTTGATCGAATGCGAATCAATCTTCATCCATTCCCACGGAGGACGCCATTGAAGATGCAAGAAAAATACTCTCTCAATTTGGAAAGGATAATTCTACACTTCAAAATTTTTTCAACCCTTTTTCCCTCTCTTTTCAGTCCATTTATAGACTGTTACAAACATTCTAGAAGCTTCCTAACAAACTCCTTGCGTCGGGCTGACCTTCTAGGCTCATATTGGTTATGGGCCCACTTCCTTTATCTTAAATTGGGCTTCCAAAGCGATCTTCCGGTCCTGGGCCTGATTAATGAAGACTCGGCTCAGATTAGTTGTTTTTACTCGACCCATTCCTAGCAATCTAGATCGCGTCCGGCCCGGGCCATTTTTGGTATCCTCAGATGATAAATAAGTGATTGGGTAAAATTCATTAGTAAAGCCTCTAATACCGATAGAAAGTAATTCTTTTGGAATATGTGATAGTCCAAATTCAACAAAAAGTAGAACTCTTAAAATAACAATGATGACGATTTAATGGTAGATTAGAAAGTTGGTATGATCACTAGCTAACTCAATGGAGTTGTTAGAATGAGAATTGATGACACTACAAGAAACGGTCCTTACTAGATGTGTTTTCCGTTAATCACACTAGCATAATAAGACTAAAAGCAATGCAGTTTATTACTGTTAATTACTCAAAATTTAATCAGAAATTATTCTCTCTAACTTTATTTATTATCAATCTTAACCTAACCTAAAAAAATATCAATGCGGTGAAGGAGTTGTTATGATTTGTGATTCAACTTGCAATGAGTTCTGCATGGCACAACCACCAATTTAAATGATATTTTTGCGACCCCACTTGCAATGAAATTTTTTTTTGGTAAAGCAAACACACACATTTTTTTTGCCCACGTCCGTGCTCGAACTCCTCCCCTCTTCTTTGAAGATAAAGAGGTTATACCATTAGGCCAAAAACTCTTTGGTCACTTGCAATGAGTTGTCCATGACACAATAACTAATTTAAATGAATTTTTTGTTCTTCCGTTTTGCTTATCATGAATAATATATATATATATATATATATAAACAGACCAAACTTGAAATTTATGACTTTTGCTCATACAATTCAAAAAAAGAGAAAAAAAAAAATTGCTAATGTGAAAATAAATATGTAATTAGCTTAAAGAGCTTAATTGTATTTAAAAATTATTAGTAAAACTTTTAACGCCCTTGGATTTAAAATTATTAGTATAAATTTTATCATATAAGTGATCCTATTAATGTTCAGATAGAAGAAAATAGTTTTATTACTCGTTCATAAAACAATGTATTATAATTATCATAAAAATCTTCTTGCACATGCAATTGAACAAGAAGTAAAACTCTTGAAAATAACAATGAAGTTAAAGGCCCGCTAGGAAAGGTCATTCTGAATGCTTTTTATTAATTATTAAGGTTGCCAAAAGGGACAGATTGGATACAGACTAAATCGATCCTGTTACTACTATCTTAATAATGGTTAATTATTCAAAATTTAATTGAACCTCCCAAACTTCGATAGATAATCAATCTTTCATGTTTAAACATAACCTAAAAAATATCAAGAATAAACTATAAGAATGGAGAAAGGTAACCAATAAAAAATAATAATTTTCTTTGAATTTTCTTTTCTTTTTGTTCCCTTACATTTTTTTTTTTTTCAGCAAATCGAAAATTGGAAAAACAAATAATCACATACTATTAATTTTCCGTGCTAAATTTGTGAACAAGTGGAACAATTTTCTTCTTTATTTCTTAATTTTTTTTCTCACAGTTAACGCTATGACTCAAAATATTAAACATGGTTTAACTGTCACTGTTCATATCTTGCTATTCACATGATGACCTGAAATAGGAAATCTGAAAGATTTTTACAACAAAAAAATTTGTTCACATATTTTAATAGTTTCTTTTCTTTTCTTTTCTTTTTTGGTAAGCAAGTATGTCTTCTTATGATTTGTGATACCATATAAAATCAGTGTTTGGAAAATTTATGCTTCATAAGAAATTTATGATAATACAATTATTATAATAACATGCTTATGAGATAAATAACATGTACATAATATGCTAGAACAACAATTAATTAAGTAATCTACTTTTTATGCATATTTAATAAATAAAATAATTAAATAAAAATCTCTATGGTTCGATTTAAAACGTTTGGGTAAGAGTCACATTAGTTGGTCACACCATTTAGCCCAAATCACTCAATTTCACCTATCAGATTATAACCACTACCAACTACTGAATGGGCTAAAGCTCAAGTCCCGCATGAACCAATTGAGAAGACCGCGGGGTTTGCTTGGGTTAAAAAAGCTCATATAGAGCTGGTCCTTACCCCACTATCAATTGTGTAAGAATTCGGTTGGTGTTAAATTTTAAATAAACATTCTATAAATGAGTTCCGAGCTCAAACAACCCTAGGATTTACTCGTTAAAGTGGTGAATATGCATCCTTGAACATATTAGTTGGAGCTCATGAGCATGGCACTCTATTAGGGCATGTTTATTCTAGAACCATTTACATAGTCCACCTGTAGAAGAAACAGCTTAGTCAATTACTCAATTGCCCTATCTTTAGCTTAGATGCATTATGAATTTAGTAAATTTGGAAGCAATTCTACCGTACATCTTGAGCACTAGGTCTCCTGTGAGGGTCGTCAACTGTCAGAAGACTCGAAATCAGTTGCTTTGCTGAAGAATAAATGTTCTTCCAAGTCTTCTCATGAAAGCTAAACTCTCCCTGCTCATACAGCATTTACTCTAGGAATTAGACAAACAAGTTGAATCGAATACTGAGTGAAAAATCCCCTCACACAGACACACACACATACTGTATTAACAACCCAAAACAGGATTAACATACAGCGATTATCATCTGT
Source organism: Cornus kousa (assembly GCA_025631255.1). Taxonomy (NCBI): domain Eukaryota; kingdom Viridiplantae; phylum Streptophyta; class Magnoliopsida; order Cornales; family Cornaceae; genus Cornus; species Cornus kousa. Next base: position 2,627 of record JAOTQH010036470.1, on the reverse strand, counting down.
TGCTTCTGCCTATTTGACTGAGCAATGAAAGGTGGATACCTGAAATTTATGCAGAAAAGATATAAGAATCCCAGGATTTTCAAGAAAAATAAATCCTTAGAATGCTTTAGAGAACATACCCGGATAGGAGGATATACAAGATCACACCCAGAGACCACATCATGTCACTTTTAGGAGACACTTTTCCCTGAGAAAGAGCCTCCGGGGATACTACATAATCAATGGAACCAAACAATCCAACAACCGGGTCGGTGAAGTCCTCCACAGAACTCAGACCAAAGTCCATGATCTCAACGGAGAATCCTCGCTGACATCCAGAAACAGGCAGTTTTCCGGCTTCAAGTCCCTGTGAACAATATTAGCCTCGGTGAAGAGCCCTCAACCCACTCGCGATTTGCCTAACCACAGCTGCAGCTCCGGCCTCTGAGTACCTCTCAATAGATACAATCCGATCAAACAGCTCGCCTCCAGAGCAGAGCTAGAGTATGAGGTGAACTCCACTCGGATCCTCACACACGTCATAGAGATGGATCACATGGGGATGAGGCGATACATCTTCGACTATTTTCCTCATGACAAGAATTTCGTTCGTCAGCAGGGCATCAGAAACAGAAACCTGTTTCCACATTGAAAATCCCATGGAAGCCATACCCTTTCCTCCTTTGCGATTCCCCGGAGTCCCGGATGGAATGGATGGTCCTAACCTTCTCAAAGTCTTGATGGCTACTTGGGTGCTTCATGAACTCAATTTTCTTATCCCTCTTCTCACAACTGAGAATCCTCCCATTCCTAGAATGTCCGAAACTTCATAATCATCGCAGAGTCTTCTCGTCTCCTGCCCCATGACAGTGAATTCTGCAGAAAATGGATGGGAAACCGGGGAGAATCAGATCCTCCGAGGTTTAATAATTTTGCAGGTTGACAATGAAGAAATTGAGAGGTAGGACAGGCTAGTTCAATGATAGGGAAGAGAGAGAGAGTTGAAATATTGAATTGGTATGACAGGGATTGACATCAGGATTGAACAGTTGTTTCATTTGTTTAAGGTATATTATATGAATGATATGCAGATGTGAACAAGGGAATAAACTATTTGGGGATAGGAGCTGAAGAAGAAGTGACAAAGACCTATTCAAATTGTCTTGTTAGGTAGCTTTCTTCGTGCCTTATTTTTGTGTGTTAAAAAATGTACACTCTCTATTGTCTATACTGATACATGTATGATCCAACCCAGTTCATCTTGGAGCTGGAAACATGGACAGTTAATTTTGTGATATAAAGGTATCTATTTTCTCTATAAATCTTACCTGCATCTCACCCATCTCTTGTTGTATCTATGGTGCAACTGATGCATTGTTCTTGGGGTTGCAAGTGCGACCCACGCACACACATATATTCCAGACGATCTGAGCTTGGTTGAGCTGAGACCTTTGGGCTCTACTTGTTTGTTTGTGGACTTAGCTGGTGGTTCGCTTGAGGTCGTGAAGTTCACAAGCAAGCGTACTTGGCTTGACTGGTGAACTCATAGATACTTCAATATTATTTTTGGGCTCCATTTGTCAAAAGTAAAATATTTTTTTCGAAAATTGATGAATAAGTTATGTTTTTTAGGTTTTAATATTTTTTTTTCTTCGTAAATATTTTACAACTACCAAACACTAGAAAATATAGTAAATAATTTCTAAAAAATATTTGACGTTCAAACCAATGGAGCTTGAGTTTGTCATATATGTTCTTTTTCGTATTTTTGTTATATTTTAATTTTTTAATCTTAAATAGGCAAGATAATCATCAAAATTATTTAACTTCATGAGCCAAACCCATACGGCTTGCACATTCAGTAGTCCTTGCGAGTCCATACGAATCTACATAAACTTAACCCAACTTTGTTGAGTCCAGCTCGACTCATTCCCATAGTCAACCAATAAAAATTGAGTTTTATATGAGTTATATCTGAATTATTTATGCACAATTCAGTTCGTTTGCAATAATAGAGCATGTTAATTAGATGATATAAATATTTAAATTACTCGTTGCCTAACAATTTAAACTTTTTAATTAAATTAGTTGGTAATCCGGTCACTTAGTGTCATTAGGGGTGATGTCAGTGCCTACCTAATGATTATTTGAGGGGAATGTTAAAAGTATATTCTTTGAGTTGGTAGTAAAGATATTTTAATTAAACAAATAAATAAATAAACAAAACAATTGAAAAATCATTGAATTAGACTACATTCCCATAACAAAAAAAAAAAAAACTTTGGCAAGATTAAGAAAACATAAAAACCTATAAATGTCATTTTCCTCCTTTACTTGATTCCTTTCGTGAAATTGTATATGTATATAAGAAATTTATGCACTAACTAAATCTTAATTGTTGGATAAATACTTGAGGTGTGTATATATTTTCCTATTCACCAGGTGTAAGCGAACATTTCCGTACACATAGAACGAATGAAATCAGTCATGGTAGCTTATAAACCATCAAGACATAATTAGCTCATGGAATCTATTCATATAGGAATAAAATCTTTTCTACCTTCTTCTTCTTCTTCTTCTTCTTCTTCTTCTTCTTCTTTTTTTTTTTTTTTTTTTGTTATTTTGTAAAATTTTTTATTGAATTTATT
>JAOTQH010036258.1:0-17842 GCA_025631255.1 Cornus kousa | reverse complement strand
GTCTATTTGTTTTCTTTTCTTGCTTGTTTCTATCTAGATGGAGCCCAAAAGAAAAGAAAAAAATATGCTCTAATCAACGTAATTTAATTGTCCATTTTTTCTTTTTGATTTGTCCCAAAATGTTCACTTATCAAGGTTAAGCAACATTTCTTCACTTCTTTTCATAAAATGCATCTGAAGTGTTTAAAAATTTCAAACTTAAACAGTGTATATATACAAATTTTAAAAAAATATTTTAGTATTTTTTAAATGAAACAATGCAATAATTATATGTTTTCTTAAAAAGTTTTACTCAGGAAGATGTAAAATGCTACATTAATTTTATATTAAAAAATTTCCAAACAAATAAAAAGTGAAAAAATGGATTAGAATTATGTTTCCAAATAACCGCTTTTTTTAATTTTCCTATGTTTTCTATCTAATTGAGTACTGTAATTCATAATTCCACTTAGAGCTAATTTTACATCTCATTATTCTTTTCCTAAAAGTTCTTATTGCTTTTTAATTTTTGCCCCTTTTTTATTCAAACTTGATTCCATTGTTCTTATATTGATTTTGAAGATTGTTTCACAGCCAAGATAAAGTCATGGATTAAAAATGATTCTCATTCATGAAATTATCATAGGACAAATAATTGAATTCCTGTGTTTTGTCATTTGTGTTACTATACTCCATCATTATTGACCTGAAATTCCCAAAAGGTCCTCATCTCGGTGGGCCATACCTAGAATGGGGCATGACTTTTATGTCTCATGCGATGCATGACAGAGATATTCTATCCATAGCCCCATTAAATGAAAGGTCCAGATTGCCCCAAACTGTCCTCATAATGGTGGCCCACACCTATGACATGCATGTTTTGGTATATCATGCAACGCATGACAATGAAATTCTATCCATCAATCAGATCCCTCAAAATGTGCGTCTAAAACAAGCTCTCAGAGTTATCCGAATATATATGCCACCTCAGCCATTTTTATTCTATTAAAAAGAAGATTCGTTGTAGCACGTAAAATTTCATATACGGCGTCGTATGCTAATAAATTCTCGATTACGTTTTGTTGCTTCCTTATATATAATACACACCATTGGAAACTAATCTTATCCCTGACGTGGATGTTAATCTGGATAATAATCCGATAACAAGACAATCTGTTACGGATCTATTTTTAATATTCCACGGACAAAGTTAATATTCAAAGTTAAATTACACATAATTTAGGAAAAAAAAAAAATACACACAATTTTATCTCAATATTAAAGTTAATTATCCACAAAAAAAAAAAAAAACTCACATTTTAAAAATGGGGAGTTGGAATTTTTTTTAAATTACTTTCAAAAAATAAAAAATAAAAAGATGAATAAAAATTGGTAATTATTTGACACATATGTTTTAAGAGACTTGACGTGATTATTACTAAAAATAAAAAACTAAATTTAATTAATATCAATAATTAAGAAGGACTATTTAAGCTGAATAACGGCTCTTATTAAACTTTAAATAAGGTCAAAAATCAAATAGAAGCTGAAGAATATTATGGTATTTTACAACTTTATAATTAGTTCCATGCAAAGTGAAATCTCATCCTATTTTTCACCCAATGCTATTATTAGGTGCCACCTCCTAAATATTTGGTATATCCAATAATCAAATTTAACTGCTCATTTATTTTATAAATGACTTAAAAGGAGTTTAACTTATTATTTTCTATATTTAACACCTAGAGAAAATACATTCCTTTATTATATTATCCCAACCTGTCATTTCTATTTTATTTTATTTTTTAAATTTATAAAACAGAGACCTGTCATTACTATTAATTCCACCATTTGTTGACATTTTCTGTTACAGTGCCTTGGAAATCAACGAATTTGCCTTGGTAGTAGTAATTCTGCCTTTTCTATTTTTAATAATACTGTAAAAAAAAACATATCACACGCTCTGTTGTCCCTCAAAAATCAATACTCTCTCTCTGTATATAAATAGATATATCCTCTCAGATATCACCATAAAAGAGCGTAAGAACTCAAAAACACGCATACGATTCACTCCATTCGTTTGTTTTCATTTTCCGGTGAGACTCCGTCGGACTCCGCTTTGCGTACCAAAAACGACTCTGCCATGGGGGCGGCGATATTGCCAGATCTCGGCACGGAGATCGTGATTCCAGTTTGCGCCGTCATAGGAATTGCGTTCTCTCTGGTCCAGTGGCTAATCGTCTCGCGCGTGAAGCTCTCGCCGGAAAAGCAGCCACCGGAGGGGAACGGAAAAAACGGCTTCACTGAATCGTTGATTGAGGAGGAGGAAGGTATCAACGACCACGCCGTCGTTCAGAAATGCGCCGAAATTCAGAACGCTATCTCTGAAGGTGAAACCTTTAGCTTAGATCTTGTTGTTTTCAGAGGCTTTGGATTGTTTTTTTGGTAGATCTGGTTCTGAATTTCGTTACTATGCATTTCGTCGGTAATGCTCTGGTTTTGATTTTGTTTCTGACGAATTATTGAACTTTATGTTGCGTTAGTCCGTATACTGTATACAGTATCATACATATTATGTGCTTATATGTTTCTGACGAATTATTGAACTTTATGCTTGTAAATGTATATAATAGCTTGCTTTTGAAACTTGTATATGGCATAGAGTTTTTTGTTTTGTTTTGTTTTGTTTTCTCTTTACTTGAATTCTGTTTGTATGAACACGAATGTTTTCTTTTATTTTTTGTTTTTAATTTTGATGGTTAAATTGTAGTTTAAGCTGGACAATCTAGACCGTGTTGAAGCTATTTTTTTAATAATTATCTTTATTGTCAATGGAATGTAGGACATGTCGGCACGGGTTGTTTTATTATATGTTAACTTTCTTTGTTTACTTTAGGAAATTCATTTGAGATCTAATTTCTGCTGTTATTTTAACCTTTTTTTTTATTTTTTATTTTTTTTATTCTTGGTAATTTTAATATTTAATTTTTATTGGCACGTGCATGGTGATGACACAGGCTTGTGTCTTTGAACTTACCTCTTGGTCATAATTGGATAATTTAGTGTGATTTTATGCAAGTTTGAGATTTTTTATTTAGTTATTTATTTATTTATTTTATGTTATTAGTATTAGTTTTTTTTTTTTTTTTATACAGGCTCCAGATTTGTTGAGAAAGAGTCACGGCTCTAGAACGTAAACCACCAAGGGAAAAGAGCAGCAACTGTAGTGACCACAAGTCAGGCCATCATCAAGGCACCAGTTCGAAAACTGCATCCACAAGGCGCCTCCATACACCCAACCCTGCACAAGAGCAAATCAAGCCAGGAAAACAAAAATCGACCCAAATCAGAGATCTAGCCGAAGGAAAAGCATCAAATCCACCCTGACGAGTCTGAAGCAAACCAAGAACAGATCTAACCAAATAAAACAAAAAACGACGTAAAAACTATCCACAGGTAAACTTATTGAGACACGTCAATATTATTAACCGGTGAAAACAAGCAAAAGTCACCTCCCCACCCCCATGGAAGGGAGCAAAGTGGAAGGCGGCCTAGCGACTGCAAGAGAGATGGGGAAGAGAGAGAACAGAGGAAAAAAAGGTGAGGCGGCTCCTGTATGAATAGTATTAGTTATCCAAACCTATGTTTTAAGCAGTCATTGGACCCTTCTTCTGCGAGGCACGTGTTGGACAAGGAAGATGACACGTTCCTACAAGGATGCCACGTGTAGCCCACGTGTTTACTTGACCTTAGTCCCCCCTAATGAATAATATATGGGGGTTTCTTCAACTCTGTAAAATACCCATTGCATGCTTTGAAGAAAGAAAGGTGAGCAGACCACTTTTTTTCCGGTGAAGAGAATGGCCAGCTTTGAAGCAACACGTGAGGTGCATGTCAAGAAAAAGGAGCAACCACCACACCAAGCTCCGGCAGCCTCCGATCTGACCCAGCCTGAGGAGGCTTTTGCTGACGGAGAATCCGACCCCAAACTTGACACCGATTATCCGATGGATGCAGCTTCTAAACAACACAAGGTAATGTTTTCACCATCCCATACTTGTCACTCGATGTGTAATATATATGATAAATGCATATTCTAATATTTTAGATAAGAAAAATGATTCTCTCACTGTACTAGGTAGGTGTGTGAGTTGTGACCAAGCCATGTGGTCTCCCATCCTCTTTTAGCTGAATCCCGATTATCTTATGAATTTAGGGCGAACCTTAGATGTCGTGGGCTAAAATTTGAGGTTTAGTTCGGATTTTAAAACATTTAAAAGTTCAAAAACTGAAATTAAAAGGATATTCAATTTTGCTTAAGCAGAAACTTTAGAGGAATGCTGGTTCATTCATAGCGTGAAATAAGGTGTCAAATTGCAATTTTTGAGGTGATTGTTTACCATTAATAGCTTAATTGGACTCAGTTGTCTAGGAAAATCTAGATTTTAAGCTCAACTGGTTAAAACTAACCTAATTAGACTCGGATATCTAGAAAATCCTAGGTTAAAATTGACCTGATTAGATTAAGATGTCTAGAAAAAATCTAGGTATTAAGTTGAATTAGTTAAAACTGACCTAATTTTAAGCCAAGGCTAGTCTAGAACGACCTTCGGTTGAAAGCAATAACAAAACTCAAAAATTATTGCTTTCAATCGTGTGCACAGCCCAAAATAGGATATGCATTCCTATGTGATAGATCTATTAGGCATCCTTTTTTTTTTTTTTTTTTTTTTGAAGATCTAGTAGGAATCAGAATCCCTCCTCTGGATCCCTCGAATCCTTCCTCGTGGGCGATTATGTGCATTGGTCCTGTGATACATGTAGATTGTTAGTGCAATACACTATATTGGCATGTAACATATAAACAAAATTGTTTCTGTGATACGTAGATTGTTAGTGCAACACACTATATTGGCATGTAACATATAAACAAAATTGTTGTTGTTACATGAGCGGTTGTTGAACAATGTAAAGTTGTAGCATATGCAATGTGTTGTATAGACGATATAATGGGCTGATAAGTGGCACTGGAGGGGAGGGGATCCCGGTTCATCTAGAAGTGACCTAAGAGGTGATGTTGGATCTAGCGATATGACAATAACATAATTTACATTACTTGTGTTATTTCTTTCTTGAATAATTTTTAAAGCTCCTTTGAAATTATATACTGTAAAAGCTTTATAGAATACTTCTCCTTTTGAAAGGAAGGTCCATGGGATTAATTAAGAGTTCTTTAATTTATATTTAGATCTTTCAGCTAGAAAATTTAAAGAAGGGAAAAGGTTACTTATAACAGTTTTCAACTTGTGGGTTCTTGTTTTGAAAAATTAAAGGGAAAAAAAAGAAATTCTTGAGAAATATAACATACTCTTCATTCTTGGGGTAGAGTGGTAGTATATGGGGAAATACCATAGAGTTCTACTCTTATTGGTGTTATTATTTACTAAAGTCCGAATCATTTGCATTACAGCACAAGTGTTGTACTGCATCCAAGAGTCCTAATCACTCACATGTGTGCGTGCACGGTCACACGTGTGTGTGATGTGGATCGTTGGATGCAATACAACACTTGTGCTGCAGTGCACCTGATCCCAACTCCTTGATGCAATATTTCAAATTATGTTAAAATTGAAGCTTTTCTAGCATGAGCACTGTCAATTTATTCAGGACACTGCACAAAAAGGTCCAACAGAATATCGGTGCTCATCTATGAAAGCTTCAACCTAAAAATAAAAAATAAAAATAAAAATAAATTATAAAGAAGTTATTACTGACACCATACATATGGCATGCTCGTCCGATTCTTTAACAATTAGTTTGACACCATACCTATGGCATGCTCATATACTTTCTTTAACAATTAGTTTGATCCCAAGTTACTAGTACGAATCACAAGCTTTACAATTATACTTTTGAATTTAATGTTAGGTTATTTCTTTTATTGTATTTTTTTCCCCTTCTTTTTGTTGAAGGAACAAGGCAAGGCTCCAAAGACGGATGATAAAGATGATCATCAAACCCTCAAATCGGCAGTTATAATTTCTGGTATCCTTGTTGCAGTGATTGGAGCTATATTTGCCATTGTCAAGAAGTTGAAGGAAGCATGATACCATGTGCACATTTTAATTTTTGTTTGTTTGTTTGTGTGTGTGTGTGTGTGTGTGTGTGTGTGTGTGTGTGTGTGTGTGTGGTTCTGTCATAATGGTATATTGCAACATGAATGGAAGGTAAATGACACAGAATGGTACTACTCTTTCAAAACAGTGATCTCTCTCCCAAAGAACTTGCATTGTGCAGAGAATGAGTAGAGTCGGGCATACAACGTCATTAACATGCTCACCCAATTGAGAGGCCCAAGCATGGATTCACAGTTCAAAAAATTCAGCCCATGTCACATTATATCAGCATTGGACTCTCAACAGTAGGTCTCCATGTTAACTAGTTCTGCTACTACCGTCTCCGATTTACCACCTGTTTTTCAGCTCAAACAGCCTTTTCTTTGCTGTTAGGCACTAGAAAAAATATCATCATTTGCCTATTCCCTCCAAGGAATATTGCTGATCCACTAAACAATCAAAACCTTTTCCACAAAAAAACAGAACAGTAGAAACAAGTATATATAACAGTGAGGAAAACATAGCTCAAATCTGTGACTCACTCAGTGGATAAAATTCTCTCATATCTCCATCTAATATGGACAAAAACCATATGACGCAACAACAATAGTATTTCATAAAAAAAAGGGTTTGATTTATTTTTATCCGAGTAGCATCTGGAAACCCAGATATGCAAGTGCAACTATTGGCCACCTGTTCACCTGTTCGTTCATTATTAGCATATTAGAAATCTCAATCCTGGACTTCTTCAGCCTTCTTCCCGCGTGATTGCAGGTACCATCCCAAAGCAGCAAAACCAGTCAGCACACCACCAACAACTGCATAGTTTCGGTACTTGTCAGTAGAAGCTCCAGATGTTGAGGAGGAGGAGGTGGGAGCACTTGGTTTAACATCAGATGTAGTCCCCCCTGAGCTTCCTGCTGGTTTTTCTTCTGGTTTAGGGCCCTGAAAGCAATCAAAAACAATCAACCACGACTTGCCGGGTTTTAATACAGCAACTCAACCCAACTACGTACCAAGAAAATATAAGGCAGAAAGTGAAAACTAAACTTCTAAGCTTAATTGAGCCAACTTGATGAGCATGTTCTTTGCAACTCTCGTAACCAAGAATAGTTAGGTAATTAACTTGAACAAATGTTATATATCAAAAATGTTACTATAGCTGTAATATAACCTAAAATATATTATAAAAGAACACAGTATCATAACTTAACGTGATACAGTAACCGCAGACTTGGCACTCTCAACCCAAAGTTAGACTAACTGCCATGGAGAGAGGGGGAGGACTGAAGAGCACTTAATTTACAGGTCACTGCAAATGCTAACATACCTATAGTTTCTATATGAGAATGACAATTTGCAAACACCAACCCCAAAAAGAGAGAGGAAAATATACCTTCCTGGCAAGCTTCTCCAACTTCTCTTGTTCAATTTTCTGCAACGCATATAGTTTCAACAACAGTTAAAAGTTATCACAACAGACGTAATGAAAAAGCAGAAACACTTCACATGTACACATTCATATGGAGATATAACGAATGGAGACATATTATATATATAGAGAGAGAGAGAGAGGGATGGAGTTATAAATAGTAATATGCAAGGTTTTTGAGGTGATAAATGCTCGTCACTCACCTTGTTTTTTTCTCAAATCAATCACTACGGTCATGTGGGGTGCAATGCTCAATACACATACCATACATTCTTCAGAAAATGAAACTGCAGCACATGTAATTTAAGAAAACTTAACGAGGTGCTACTTCTTTTCACTATCCCCTTCTGTTGGATATACCAATTTGGAAACTGTAGTTGTGATTTCTTAATCCACAACACATAAACCCATGACCCAACTGTAGACTTCTACTTCGGGGAAAAAATAATACTGCTATAGGACTAGCTTACGGAAAAACAATAATCCTACGTTGAAATTATATAAATCACAGCTACAACTTTCTGTCATAAATTAATGTCTGCATGAAATCAAATTAACCAGACTCTTCCAAGATTTATTTGTTTAATGGCTAAGTCGATGACATTAACACATTAACAACTAATATCCAAGGGATCCTGATGCCCACTCCATTCTGCCCTACAAAGAGTAGAAATGTTACCACCTCAGTTTTTTTTTTTTTTTTTTTCCTTCCCTTTTTTGGTCTTTTTATTGGAATGGTAGGGGTGGGAGCGTGCACACAGACCAAAAGTTTGATATTGTTGTTGCAAGTTGCAACCGGTGGATATACAATGTAAAATTTGACTGCAATTCAATTGCTGGAAGTGCATAAAAACATAAGAAACATGATATCTGAACCAGACAGTTACATTACCATCATACCAACATTAGCGTCTAACAGTTCAAACTGAACATATATGCATCTTAGAAGCTGATAAATAATCTTCTAGCAAAACGGCAATCTCTTCCCCCTTCCAAAATCATTACAGGGAAATTAAAAAAAGAACTTTGGTAATCAAAAAGTAATATACAATCCATCGACATTAGCAAACTAAAATAGACATGTACGCCTTTTCTTTAACAAATAGACATGTATGCCTTCCCTTTAACAAACACAAATATACTTGGAGTACGTAAATCCACCACCGTTAAATTGACATACATATTCTCTGTCAATATTAAAATACAAATAAACATACAAATGTAAGTACATGTTTTAGGTTATTTTGGTAAATCAAGTTGTGTTTCCCATGTGTTTCTTCATGTATTGGGAGCTCTTTCAGGAGATACAGATGAACTGCTGGAAGAGCCCATACATGAGAAACAAGTTCCCCAGTACTATAGATCTTTAAATTTTTGGCCACATTTACATATATATACACAATACTCTCCGATGCCTATTTATTAAGAAACAAACATGCCTACCACAATAAAACTTGGAAACATGCAGAACAGCACAGCTTTGCATGACAAAGATCTTATTTGCAGTTTAGACAGGCATGGACCATAAGAACATTTATTATTTAGACTTTTAGATATAATGTTCTCCATATGAATCATACTACCAACCTTTTAAATGAAACTGAATAGAGAATGTATATAAAACAATAGACAAGCAATGAAAAATAGAAACACACAAATATTTGAATCTAATCAACTGGAGTTTCTACAACATTTTAAAAAAAAAATTACATCAGATAGCAACCAAATATAGCTGATCAGAATGCTTATATAATATATATATATATATAGCACACCTCACAGTTTCATAACCAGAATATGAATTTGGCATCGACATAAAACACGACTTGTGTGTTTTTGTAACTAACAAAAAGATATAATGTAATCTTGACACTTCTCACTTCAAATATGATTGAAATTGTAGAAAATTTTATTGTACCACAATATCCATGGAATTGAAAATATTACTATGTCATTTTAATCTATGACTTCCTAAATACCAAACAATTAAAATTGCAAATCAAAGAAAAAAAGAAATAGAAGAACCATCTAAAGAAGACATCCATAAATACTAGGCAGATAAGTTCAAAACCGAGCAAAAAGAAAACAATGCAATATTTACCCAAAACCCAAGCTCGATATTAAAATAGTGATAACATCATCCAATTGGAATGAAATGAACAAAATTGCAAAGCAGAAATGCAATAACATCACTGACAAAAAGAGAATAACAGGAGAGTATATCAACGGAAAAACTTAGTGGTTACCTTAATGTAGACATTTTCAGCAGCCTTTTCCTCCTCACTCAGCATTTTGCCACCACTTGAGAGCCTTTTCGAGACATATCTGGCAGCAATCCTCGTTGCCATGGCAGTAGTACTTTCCCTTCACAACACAATTCTTCATTAAATTCCACCAACAGCTACTCACTTGATTCAATAACATATCCACAAGCAGAAATTCAATGTCATGTAAATCTCATACAATGATACAAAAACACCATAATTGTGAAAAAGTGCACTTCCCAAAATGTGGGAATTATCATTCTAAGCAAGAGCATTTCAATATTGCCAAAACATAAGCAGATCTAGCCCAGCACATAGGTGGGTCACCAATTCAACTTGCTGGCTTGTAAATACATATGTCGACAAATGCCACCACAGAGAAGTAGATTTGGTGGCCACTACAACATTTACAAGTCAATGAAACCCTAAGTTGATACTATATTCTGAGACCATGAAACTTTTTCTAAAGCAGAGAAGCAGACTTAAGTAGTTAAGTGGTTTCAGCCTGAATAGGTTCACATAAACCATCAAAAAATTTGTAACGTCTTTGGCGGCTATTAAATAGCAAAGGAGGAAAATGACCCATTATTCTTCTACCAGTGTGTCTCATTCTTTTTGATGATATACGTGGTCGTCATGTTAGATGCATAGCCACAGTACTACAACTCCACCAATTTTCAAAGAGAAAATTTCAAATTTTCAAAAAGAAATAATACTAATAAAAATTTAAATAAGGGAAATAGCAGAAGAAGGGGACGGGAACTCTGTAATCTGATCAAATGTGCACTAATATATCTGCATATTTTAGCCAGAGATTCTGAAGGGGAGGTGGGCGCTATTAGATGTCCAAAAGTAGCAGAATTCATCCCCTTCATAAGATTATATGCTCCACTTCAAGTAACTCGGTGGAGAAGAAAGACATAAACGTGGAAATAAAGAAACTTCATCATGTTCTCTAATTATTTCTCTCTATAATTAGTTTTCTAGTAGACTTCTAAAAATTTACAATAAAAACTTAGATTTTTTTAATAAAAAAATAAGTCCAGCAGCAAAAACAAAGTCTCATTCATCAAGATTAATGAAGCTAAACCTATAAATTTCTGGGACTAATAATATTTGAGATTCTTATTATCAACAGATATTGGGCAAGCAACAACTATCCAAGTCAAACATAAGAAAATGAACCTCTGTATCGTACGTCTGGCCTAACAACCAATAATGTTCTGGAAAATCTATTTGCTTCAAGAGACTTCATTTGGTAAATGGTCAAAAAATGAAAAACGATTTGCAGGATTAATTTATTTAAGTTAACCAGATCAGTCGGTAGACATGATGACAGATCATTACAAATGAAAGCTTAATTTAAAAGGCACAAAAACTAGCCTATCCATGAATGTTCCATCTATTAAACAAAAGCACATAAATTTTCTGTTTAAAATACATCGCAACAATCCCCTTGTAAGGAGATTATTCCTTTGTACCATTTCTTTTATCATGTTTGTTGCTTCCGGAAGGATTTTTCTCCTTCAAAGTGCTGTATTAGCTGCTCTAACTGAAGCTTTTGTATCACACCTATGTCCCGGCCCTTCAGGCATGTGCAAGATATGTATAATTATTAATACTGGTAGCAAATGTCAAATACATGATAATGAAGAGATCTGCATCATCTCTCAGATATTAACGTAATGCCATTCTTCATAAATATTTCTTTCAGGATAAGTGAATAGTCATGACTTAGTTTATCACACGTCATATTGGAAAATTAGACTTCATCCCAGAGCATTTGGGTAAAGTTTATCAACTTTAACAAGGACAAATTAGATCATCAAAATTGTAGTACTACATTTTCCTTGAGAGATTTAATGCTTTATCAAATCCATCTTAAGTAGTGACTGGTCAAAATCACTCTAAAAAACTGTTTTCTTAACACACCATTTAAGGTTCATATAACGTAGGAAGGAAATGAACACTGGTCATTCCAAGTTTTATTCCCTTTTCCTATGAGTTCTCCGTAATCAAACAACACATTGAACAAGTTTCAGGTTCTCTACATTAGAACCGTGGTAAAATCTAGCAAAATTTCCACTGTTCAAAATATCTTTTAAACTCAATAAAAAAAATCTTTATAAATACAGCAATAACAGCAAGGAAATCCACACCAAAGGTTGATACACAGGTAAGTAATGTAAATACACATACATATGAGAAATAAAAATAGATCGGAATTTACAAAGATGATGAATGCTTCTGTTGAATCAATAGGCTACATATAAGAACGAACCAAACCAATAAAATTCGAACAAAACTTTCAAAGAAACACATACATATGCAAAATATATGAATTGTTCCATAGATTGAGCTATTCACTTCATTAAAAGCACAAACTAAAATATACGATAAAATAAATGTTATAGAAAATCTGCAAAAGGACTCAGAAAACTTGTACTCGTCAACAAGGAACAAAACAACAGCTGTATTACGAGCTTCATCAACAAATCACACACAAAATCAAATAGGAACGAACCAAATCACTAAAATTCAAACAAAACTTTAAAAGAAACACATGCATCTGCCTAAAATATGGACTGTTCCATAGATTGAGCTTTTCACTTCATTAAAAGTACACAATAAAAGAAACGATACAAGAAATGTAAAAGGAAATCTGCAGAAGGTCTCACAAAACTTGTACTAGTCAACAAAGAGCAAAAACAGCTACTGTATTACGATTAAGGTCACTAATATGTATTCAAACCCTAACGTAATACCAGCTAATAGCCATTCTATATATATACACAGATAAGCAAACCACAAAAATTCGAACAAACTTTTAAAGAAACACACACATATGCATAATATATTGATTGTTCCATAGATTGAACAATTCTCTTCGTTAAAAGCACAAACTAAGAGAAACGATACAATAAATGTTGAAGAAAATCTGTAAAAGCCCTCAGAAAACTTGAAATCGCCAACAAGAACACAAACAGCTACTGTATTACAATTAAGGCCACTAATATGTATACAAACCCTAATGTAGTAGGCATTTTGTATACTCATGTGTATATATAAGCAGATATTAAATCGAAGAGTTTCAATTCAGCGAAAATGCTTACGAACGCTTGCAGGTGTAGAGAGAGTATGTCGTCTACAGAGAGAATCTAGAGAGAGAAATTGAGTAAGTAAATGGAATTCGTTGCTTTCTACACAGGGTTTGGGGCTTTTAAATGCTCACTTTACCCAGAGCAGAAGGAAGCTACTAGTTGTCCGATTCAACAAATGGACCGATTCGGTTGCCTAAAAGAAAATAACTTGTTAGGCCCAACCTATAGCCCAATCTGTCTCGTTTAAGCCCAACTTGTGAGGTAAGCCTACCTATTTAGCTTGAACAGCCCAGCCCTTATTTCAGTATTGGGAACAAATTTGAAGCCCATTTATCACAATTTACACGTTTTTTGAGTGCTAACAAAGTGGGACATAAGCCCTCGAATTTTTTGGGCCTGCTATCGGAAATTTTTAGATGCTCAAAATTACATGGTTCTGAATTTTCTGACCGTTCACAACGACAAGTAAATAAGTTTTGTTCGAATTTTTATTTACATATTGTTGATATACGTGTTATGATGTCTGCTCGAGAGACACCATCTTTAAAAATAAGCACACATGGTCAATACTTATCTGGTATGCTCCTGAAAGGACTAAGTATCCTCTAGTTGCTCGTCCTATAACTGAATTTATCGATCGAGGAAGGGGTTACTACCCTTCCTCTCCTGTGGACGCGTCTCGCTCCAGTCGGATGGGCCCCTCCTCCATTCCTTTCCGAGGTTGCTTCCTACAGGCTTAACATTGGGCATTTTTCTCTTCATGAGCTCCCTTTTAACTGTAGGGACATCGAGGTGCAGATCCAGGATAGAACCCGCGGAGCCGAGAAAGCGGAACCCAAAGGAAGGATCTTTCCCTATCTTCAGTTGTGGGAATCTCAGTATCAATGGTTAGGTAGCTGAGTTCCAAGGAATCGCCTATTCGAGGTCTACACAAGGGGGAGAAAATGTTTAATACACAATAGTTGAGCTCGCGTAATAAAGACCACATCATATATTTAAAATATATTTCACATAATTACCACTGGATAATGACTGAGCTACCCTTGTTACCAAGGGTCCTTACCTAGGTAAAACGACCATTTGATAAAGAGGGAGTTGGCTCTTATGACCAACGGTCCTTACCCAAATGAAAGTAATATAAATAGGGCTTAACTCTCACCATTTAAGGTGGTGGAAAAATACATATGCACAACCATAACCATAGAGAATGGTCCTCTAGGGCTCAAGCTACCATAAGGTGTTAAACAAATCTATTTTCTCTCTCTTAATCTCCTCTACGGAGAATCTTTTGTCCTGGCTTGGAGCTCCACTCAGCTTCTGATCTCAGCATTCCCGACAGACATGGAACGATCTCCTCATACCATCACGAACTACCATCAACATTTTGGCGACTCCGCTGGGGAAAAATATTCCATCAATGTCGAGCTTGCATGAGATCGACCTTCTATGGATAAGGAAGAAGTTTTATATGAATCTGCTACTTTGAACCAGTGACCTCGCTCTAAACTAACACTCATCTTTATACTGAATAGTTAGTTACTATTGATGATCTTTATTATTCATATATCATCTTCATGGATCAGGTTTGATCAAGAACATAAAGTGTGTCTTATATACATTGAATGCCTTTACTAATGTAGATTTATCTTAAAGTAAAACCCAAGTTCTTCACTTGAGTTGACATTTTTCAATAGTTAAAAAAAATAAATATAAATAAATAAATAACATTTTCTTGCCAAACAACAGGTTTCCAACCAGTTTCAAAGTTATAAACATCTTTACTATTGTAATGGGTCATCTGAAAACTTGTTTTGCTACCCGCAGCATGTACGACTCGTGTCCCCTTGTCCTTCGAACCTCGCCATTGCATGGGGTCAAGGGATACCCACTCTTGTTCCTCGAGGTGGTCCCCTCGCTCGGACCTATTTTGCTTCCTCGAATGGACATGTCATGATCTATTTATTTTTGAAAGCCAAGGAGACCCACTTTAATTCCTTTGTTAACTTTAAACCCCCTAACTTTTCTTTAGTCATTGTTAGGAGTATTTTATAGAATATTTCAATGGCATATCCACCTACTCTATTATTCCGTTGACTTTCCACTATAAATTACAACCTATTACGCTTTATCTTTTTTACATTATTGACATTTGTTAACTCGCACAGCCATTTATGCATTCTTCACTGTATCTTTTTGCATAAGGAACTGTAATATTGGTACAAGTTTTATACTAAAACAGATGACCCACTTTGATTCTACTTTATTACTTTTCACACGGTTACCATCAATCTCTCATTCCTTTGCTATTTATGTACATTTTTATTAGTTATTAGTTATTAGTTATTATTTTTATTTTATTTATTTTTACAAGCAACTTTATTTTTCATTTCATTGTCTACACTACAAAGTCTAAGGACTTTAAACTAGGAAAAAACAAACGTAATTCTTCAGATTTGTATATATACCATATATGCATGTGTTATATATATATATATATATATACAAATATATTAATATAATTGTTGGAAACGGAGGCATTAGAAAACACAAACTTTGGAAGAATTTTTGAATAGATTCCGCTAAATTTTTTTTGTGAATTTATAGACGAGCACGTTCCTCTCTGCGAAGAGATGAACATGGTATATTTATTTTCTCAAATTCGTTTCCGGGTGAATGAGAAATTGGCTCCAAAGTAAGTGGTTTACAAAGCCTAAATGGGTTTGAATAATGTGGGAAATGTTTGTCCCACATCGGAAAATTATCAAAGCAAACTTGAGTATAAATAAGTTTAGTATGGGATTTGGGTTTGGGCCCAAGGGCACCCAAGTTTTTAAGAGGGGGAGGACCTAGGCTAGCTTGGGTCCGAACCAACTACCACACACGCACGCGCCGCCCGCCCGGTCCGGTCCGGGCGGGGCTTGATTGAGACAAAGGTTTAATTTTTTGAACAAAATCTGGGCTGGGCTTGTATGGTTGGTTTTTATTTTGATAAGACTCGTTTACATGATGGGCCTGCTTACTGGGCTGGGCGAAATTTTGCTTTCTGTAGACTTAGCAAAATAAAAGGGCTGGACTTAATTTTCCGCTTGCTGGGCTGGACAGAACGCTTGTTGGGCTGGGCGAAATTAAATTCAGTTGCTTGGCTCGGAATAAACAAAAACAGTTTGGGTTTTAATTTGAAATTAAAACCATAAAACAGTTTTTTGTTTAAACCTAGGGTTGTACCTTTTGAACCTAAAACAGTTTTGGGCTTTCTAGTTTCTCATTGGTTCACAAATGGTTGCACCCATTCGGAATATGGTTGTACCCATAAGGAATAGGCACCATTAAGTCTATAAATAGCCCTCCTTGGATTCATTTCAAAGCACACCAAATTCAGAAATCTTTCTTCTCTTCTTATGAATTCTTCCTTCTGATTCTTCTTTGTGGGTTCGGCTGGTTTGGGTTCGACCCTAATCTGTTTGGGTTCAAGCCTAAGTAATTGGGTTCGTCCCTAATTTGTTTGGGTTCAAGCCTAACTAATTAGGTTCGAACCTTAGTCATTCATTTCGAGTCCGAATCCGAGTCTGAGAGTACTTCACCGAGCCGGTTCGCCTGTTCCTTTGGTTGGAAGTACTACTACCAAAGGAAGTCAAGTCGTTGTATCCTAGGAGATAGATGCCGAAGAGTCCGTTAGCACCGTAGCGGGGTGAATCTGTCTTAAGGACATAAAATTAAATTCTAACCTCGACTTCTTATCAGGTTCTTTTATTTTATAGTTTCTTTTTCTTTTATATTAAACTATATAAATATATAGATTATTATAATAATTATTTTATTTACAAATAATATTTAAATAAACAATACTATAGTATATGATATATTTTGAACAACAGATTCTTGCAAACAGATAAATAAACTAAAGTATATGGGTCGTGAACTTCTGATTCTTGTAGATTTTGTAGTTTGCAATTGTAGAGACAGAGAGATGGCAAGTTCAGAGTTGAGAACGAGAACAGAGATGCAGAAAGACATTGAGAGAAAGAGAGACCTGATAAATGGTATATGGCCGAAGAGAGATTTGAACTAAGAGATTGCGAGTACTGAACGGATTGAAGGATTGGGGCTTCAGTCTGACGTCGAATACAGGGAGAGAAAACTAGGGCAACGTTTTCCTCTTGAGAGAGAGAAAGCAAGGGCATGGATCTTATTTGTCTTAGGGTTGTGATAGAGCATACTTGCCTTATTATTTGAGTTAAAATTCAAGAAAAGGGGCTAATGGCGGCATGGCGCTATTATTTCCCACCCCCAAAATTTTGGGGAGATATTTTTTTGTCCCGTGAGCCAAAAAAAAAAGAAAGTGTATTGTTACATTTATTTATTTATTTCTTCTTATTATTATTTTACATGGTGATGTTTAGTTCTTAGGAATTATTTATTTATTTTTAGATCAATTATCTTAAAAAATAAATTCATATAAAATCATCTCTCGTTTTTTTTTTTTTGGGTAAGATCATTTCTCGTTAATTCAAAGGCAATGGATTGAATCATCGATGATGGAGAAATTGGAGATAATTGCTAATAGGGACGGAGTCAGGATTTCAAGTGAGGGAGAAAGGCTGGCAAAAAAAAAACAATACGAGTGTATATGTGTGTGTGTGTGTGTGTATATATAAACATTACAAAATTCAAAAGGCAAACAAGAAGAAAATTATTCAAATATGCACATTAAAAAGAATAATTTTAAGAGTAAAAGTAGAAAAATAAAAATGAAAGAACATTAAAAGGAAAAAGTTAAAAAAATTTCAATTGAGGAAGGAAATTTTGACTTTTTTATTAATAAAATTTAAGGAATAAAGAGATAATTTTAGGAACCACAAAAGTTGGGAAGCATTGTATAATTTTTTATATACTAGTAAAAGGCACGTGATGAATGTTTTATAACTTATCGTATTTTTCATTTTATAATTT
>JAOTQH010036151.1:0-17844 GCA_025631255.1 Cornus kousa | reverse complement strand
AATTAATATATGTGCCAATATTATCATACAGGACAAATTTATTCCCATCTCCACATTTCCATTTTTTTGCATCCCCAAACACCACCATTTATTCAACCTTTATCATCACTTCTTTTCTTCTTCTTTTTTGTGTGTTTTTCCCCCTATTATGGTATTTACTAGATTTTCGATAAATCAACATAATTTTTAGAAAAATGATTCTTGCACAAATTTGTTGGAGTGAATTGTCAAATATACCTTTGTTTAATTAGCCTATTTATACAGCAAATAAAGAAGTAAGGTCCTCCACTTACTTGTATTGGTACAAATATTACACTACTCTAATTTTGATAGTGATATATTTTTCACAAAAAATTAAGGAGAAATTAGTACTACTACACCCAATGAAAATGCATTGCTTGAGAATTACAATCTCTCCATTGAAATGAAAGGTCAAGTGTTGTGTTCAAATCCATAGAGGTGTGAGCCATGTCTCATATGGTGCTCACTAAAAACTAAGCCTGCCTATGTTAAGTTGTTTCAACTTCTAATATATATATATATATTGCATTGGTTAGCTTGCCTCATAGCTCTCCTATTTTTTGTTATTTTTTTTTTTTGGCAAAAGCTAGGATTGTAAGTCAATCCCACTTTAAATATAAAAATGAATTTAGGAATCTCATATATTCTACAATCCAATTTCTCTACGTTAATCCCACTCGTTTGCAATTTCTAAGGTTATCTCACTTCTATGAAAGCACAAACACAAATCCTCTGGAAACTTGTACCAGATATTTTCATTTATAAAACTGATATTTTCTATTCAAAACATGCAAAATTGCAAAGAGCATTTTCCATTATCTCACTCCTAGTAAATGGTACTCCCTCCATCCCGCAATAAATGTCGTGTTTAGGAAATTGTATCAGTTCAATTTGTGAGAGACACGGTTTTCTAAAAGTGACATCTATTATGGGACAGAGAGAGTATATTACAAGACCTTCCGTTAAGGAATCAAAATTTGCCAATTTCGCATCAGATTATTAAACTAGTCGAGAGGAGGGGGAAAAAATGGAAGAGGGACTCGTGCTAGGTGGTGGATTATAGGTGCCAGACACTACCATCGTCGACAAAAATAAAATAAAATTTTGACGGATTCAAGGATTAGAGTTTTACATTGGGAAAGAAAATGCAACCTAATAACTCAAAACTCCACATAGATTATGGATGGGTTCTTCATGATCCAATGCCTTAACCACAGAAGCTCAAAGCATGTTCGATCAACCAGCTGAGAAGCCGAACCAAGATTTTGTACTGTACCACCAAAAGTAAGTTTGTCCACAATAAATATGCATACCCTATATTTAGTTATTAAAAGAATTCATGGTTGCCAAGAGTGCAGTTTTGAAGTCACATGCAAATTACAGAGAGACTAATGGTATAAATCTACACAGTAGAAATCAAGCAAATAACAAACCGAACAACCTGAGTGAAGCAAAACAAACGTCACAGGATGGGAAGGGGTATATAACCTGCCCCGGAGTAACTTCCAAGCTAATGTTGGATTCCACGAGATTATAAAAACTTGTGTTGGTGTATAGAAATGCATCCCATGCACCAGAAACCACCCTAATTTACAAATCCTGCATGCTGGGATTAACTCTTGTTTCTACACCTTGAAGCGAACGACGACGCAAGAGATGTCATCTTTACTCTCCCTATTCAATGCTTCAGCTGCTAATTGCTTGGCTGCTTTCAGCGGGTTCTTGATCTTCTTTGCGATGTCTACTGCCTCTTGATTAGACATGACCTGGATTAATTGCAAGCAGAAGAACAAAAGGAAATGGTATGTCCAGTATCCATACATGAAGATGATCATTGAAGACAGAGAGAGGGGAAATTGTTCACCTTCCATAAACCGTCGCTTGCAAGGATGAGAAGATCCGTATCCGCATCAATATCAGCACCTCTTACATCAGGATCAGAGCGCAAGTGTGATTTCAGGTTCTTGTCACCAAAAGCACGAGAAACAGCCAGTTGGCCATTCACTCTTGCAACATCACCTGATATAAGATGCAACCAAGGGTTTTATGACCATTCATAGTATATTAAAAACGTAAGACATGAAAAACCACTGAATGGGAGCTCCTAAACCGCAATATATAGTTTTTTAATTTAAATGATAATAACAAATAAATAAATAAAAAGTGCTCTTAATTGAAATTATCTTCCAAAAAGAGCAAGTGTTGGGCTCAACTACCAACTTGTCACATAAGAAGACTCTACGAATTCCGCTTATTTTCTCATCTAGAAAAAATAATGATATTTAGTAGGAGAGAACAAGGATGCAAAAAGGGAGGTCTAGGGATTCTCAAATGGAAAAGTAAATAAAACATTAAGAAGATCAAAACCAGAAATGGGCTTAAATATACATTAAAATCCTCCTACAAAACACTGTTTAAAAAATATATTATATATTCCTACAAAATAAGGAAATGAGAACATAAATATCCTGAACCAGTTTAATAGCCTCAAATTCAAGAGCAAAATACATTTTTTAGCACTTATTGAGTT
Source organism: Cornus kousa (assembly GCA_025631255.1). NCBI lineage: Eukaryota > Viridiplantae > Streptophyta > Magnoliopsida > Cornales > Cornaceae > Cornus > Cornus kousa. The sequence continues at coordinate 15,293 of JAOTQH010036151.1, read as the reverse complement.
CAACCCCATTGGCCAAAAAGTTTTTAGCAGGGACCACTTAAAAGTTCAGAAAGAAGCCATGAAACACTTCAAAGAGTACGCTTAATATTGTTAAAAATAGAGTTCCCTTGACCTGGTGCAACCCATTGAACACTACTAGTAATTACACATAAGAAAAAACATTTTCCTCCTACAATTTCTTACACCACATATGCTCTATAGAAACCAATCAAACTAAAAAAAAATACATGTTCACTTGAATTTTTATCAAAATAATGAGTGTAGATTTAATAATTAAGTTGATGCTTGCTTTATTCATTTTTTCAATAAAGTTTGCTCCTCAATTGTTCAAATTTGATCAATGTGGAAGCTTCACAAATAAGGTGGCAATTTTTATTTGGTCCACAAATCTGCCGCAACCAACCCACTATATTGAAGAGTTTAGGCTAAGTTTTTGAACCATTTATCAAAATGCGTTACGTATGGTTGGCCTCCTTATACTCACCCACAAACGGGTCAGATTGGGTTGACGCCTACAAACCTCTGATGGTCCATTGTAATTGCAAATTTCTACATAAAATATCAGTATTTCGATAAAATTCCTCATAGGATCACCAATTAGTAAAGTCCCAATCAAATCACGACAGAACCAGGAATTGACTATATTGACAAGTCAACAAGTCCAAATTTTATCCGTTGCATAATTTAAATGTTGTACACCCACAATCCCACATAAAGGCCACATATTTTTTCTTGAAAGTACTCCTCAACATCTGAGATTCTTCAAAATTAAAGAAAAGTTTTGTCGTTGTCGCCGTCGTTGTCCTTGCCTACTCCCAAATGAATGGAGTCCGCCACATGAATTCTCTTTTTCCATTATTTTCTATTACAAGCCATCTCTCCTCTAATATTTAACTTTTTAAAGTCATTTCTAATAATTTCATCCCATGTCAATCTCGGGCATCCTATCTGCCTCCTACCCTCTATGCAAATTATCCTTCCTCTTCGCACCGGTGCATCTATAGGTAATCTGTGATGTCCATACCACCTAAGTCTATATTCTCTAATCTTATTGCTAATACGTGTCACACCTAATTTCTCACTCATTTTGATTTGTAACCCTATCTTTTCTAGTCACTCCTATCATCCATCTTAACATCCTCATTTCTGTAACATGTTTTCTTAGTTATTGCTTCTCCTTTTTAAACTTCTAACACTCTGCGACATATAAATTAGTTGGCCTAAAAGAAATTTTTTGCACAAAGATAGTCTGACTCCAAAAAAGTTAACCGAGTGTCTCGATTGGTGATTCGTGTTTGACATTTTTCAATACAAGAAGTTTCAGCAGGTATAGGACCAAGGGCATATTTAAATTTTAATGGTAGATAAATACTTCTGGCATTATCTTCTCATTCTTCAAAATGTTGCTAAATTTTGCATATTCAAATTTTGTTTTAAATGTGGATATATTTTATATATTTCAATTTCTAAATATTCTAATTGTCTTTACTACGGTACTCAAGAATCATTGCCATCATTATCTATTATTTCAGGCAACTTAATCCTAAGCTCTAAGTTTTGAGCATAGTTGCTAAACAACTCAAGCTCAAACAACACTGAGATCCTCTTTTGCACAAAAACAACACCAAATTTAACTCAGGTTGCACCGTTATTTCATGTTGTTTGCTTCTGTTTGATTGAAGTATGGAGTCTGGAAGAATGCAAGAAAAATATTTTATAATAGTCCAGCTGCTAAGCTAACTTAATCCTACTCAGATTAAATGCGGCAATAATCACTACAAAATATGTTGTGATGTACCAGATATAAGCCACACATTCCAACCATTTCCTCCACTCTATTTCACAGTATTACTTTGATAATTCTCCACCAGATACAACAGGATGCCAGTTTGTTTGACAGCCGTCACAGCCTTATATCATTCGATTTCTTCAATAAACCAACAACCAATAATTAGTTCATACAGCTTGGATAGCCCATTTAAGTAAAGTTTACCAATGCGGCAGCCCAAAAAGTTGGTCATTACCAAAATTTATTTCCCTTTTGAACTACTATTACTTGGCAACCCCAAAATCATTTATCAGAAAAATTAGGCCATGCTTGTATCTAACTGAATAAGATTACTTTAATTGAACTACTATTACTTGGCAACTCCAAATTGGCATTGTCTCAAATTAAATTCATGATTTCACGTACACTAATCACGCAACCAATGATGAATGATAGCAAAAATGTTACCACCTTAAACTTCCTAGAAATGTATTTATTTTCATATTACTTTGTTTCTACTCTCTTTCACCAATTTTAACCTCCTCTTCAGTTTTTGAACAATTTGTTTTTTTTACTAACCAACGTTATTGATATTGGTGCTGGACATATTGCCTTTGCATTTTGTATTAGCATGTTACTTTCATGGTGAAATGATTTAATATGGATATTGCATAGTGCTTTGGGTTATACAAGTTATGCAGGTGGCTGCATAATAGAATATACCCCTTCCTTTCATTTAACACTTGAGCCAGGTTGGTTATCATTTTTAACTTTTTAAACTAATTGGCCTCTACACCACATAATACAACTTTTGAAGGGGCAAAAACATGTTACCTTGGTTGTATATCAAAAAAAAAAATCACCGCATTTCCTTTTCAGCTTGCTGATTTTTCTCTTAAATTTTTTTGAGTGTATTTCAAAAGAAAGAAACACATGTTCATTGTTCAATCACTACTACTCCACATGTCATTATCATTGCTGATGGGTTGATTTCCACATGCAGACTTCATAACGGACAGACTTCATAACGGACGGTGGATCTGAACCTCAGCAATCACTTTTGCCAGCCGTTAATGATCCGAAGTTGTGGCTGGTGAAGTGCAAGGTATTATGACTGTATGATTTCATAATATATAGTGCCTACTTGATGTAATCGTTATGTATTTATTAAGTTCTTTTGTGCTAGATTGGTCACGAGAGGCAGGTAGCAATTTCTTTAATGTGAAAGTATATGAACACAAGATCAGAATTGCGTATCAGGTCTGCCATAGCAATTGATAATCTGAAAAACTATATATATATATATATATATATTGAAGCCGACAAAGAAATCCATGTCAAAGAGGTATGCAAAATCGAGGCATCATACATTTGTGTTTCTCAATTAAATGAGGACCTTTGTGATGATCAATGTATGCATATGTGTTGGTAAGTTGACCTTTTTTTATACTTGATTCTGCTTCAGGCTTTCAGGGGCATGCAAGACCTTTATTCTAATAGAATAAAGATGGTTCCGATTAAAGAAATGACTAACGTTTTTGAGAAATTCCAGCAGCCTGATTATGGAGACGGAAATATGGCTAATCTATCCACTTTAATCGTGAACAAGAAGAAAAGTCATATTATGAAAGATGATCTTGTTATTGTTGTTGAGGGTGATATGAAGGATTTGATAGGTTTGGTTGTGAAAGTTGAAGACGACAATGTTCACATTAAACCAATGGGGGAACGCTTTCAAGTATGACAAAGCTCAATTTTATTATTTTTTTCCCTGTTTTTATATAATCATTCAGATCAAATTTCAATAATTAATTCCTATTTATGTATTGAATTTTTTTTTTTTGCAAAATCATGTTGTTAAAGATAAAGAGGTCTGCAAGTATTTTCAACCCGGAATGCATGTTGAAGTGGTGTTTGGCGTAGCAAATGCGCGACTGGTCTAGTAATCAAATGCGATGGGCAGTTTGTAATAATTTTTTCAGATGTAGCTAAAGAAGAGGTGAGTGGTATTCTGGTTTTAAAATCCTTGACTGGTCCTTTTTTTTTCCTTCTTTTTTTGTTTATTTATTATTATTTTTTGGCAGACAATTAACATACCAATATGTGCAGTATGTTAGATTCGTGTTTCAATTGATAGTGTTGTCAAGTGCAATAAGGTTACATCTGGTGTTACCCGAATAGGGGCCTATGAGCTTCACGATGTTGTTCTCTTGCTGTAAGTTATTTATTCTGCCTTCTCATTTCATTTCTTTGCATTTCTTTGCAGTCAAGTTCTTATACTGTATGTCAATGTTTTGCAGTAATAAGGACTTTGGGGTGATCATAAGAGTGTTAAAAGATGCTTTCCAGGTGACTGATAATTTTAGTGGCCAGTATAATAATTATGCTCAGTTTCTTGTAGATGTATTGTATAACTTAAAAAAGCAGGCCTTGCGATCATACCCGATAGGGGAGTAGACGAGTTTAGATTGGCAATGATGATTAATCCAATAAAAAATCTCAAACCAGTTAGACCGTTCTTGACGTAAATAAGTAAAGCCACTATCATATTATACTGTTTGACACCAGCTCATTCAAGGTTCGATTAGTGTCAAAAGGATTTGAATAATCTTTAGATAGGTGGCATAGTACATTAGGGAGGAATACGGGTAACGAAAGACTTCAACTTGGAAGTCGAATTATTCTCCATGGAGCACAAGGAGTTTACACTATGACCATTCCAATTAAAAAACAGTTATAGTTAGGAAACTAGAATGGTTTAATATTTGTTGTATTCCTTTTCACGTTTTCTTAAATCATATTCTAATTGTTAATTACTTATCCAAAAAAAAAAAAAAAAAATTCTAATTAATTGTTAATTATTTGCTTAAAAATTTCAATTTAGATTAATATATATATATATAAACTATATGTTGATTTTACTACTAATTGATTCATTTTATTATTAATTTTTTTTATTTTATTTTTTTTATTTTATTTTTATTTTATTTTTTTATTTTTTGGGTATAAGCCAAAAACACTCAGCTTGACACCTTAATATATTCGTTACATGGAATGAAAAATATATGAGATATCATTAAATTTCAAATTAAGGAGTATTTTGAAAATTTGATGATATAGTAATTATTAATTATGCACATGTTATTCACTTGCAAAAAAAAAAATAATAATAAATAAATAAATTTATTCACATATTATTTACATAGGTTCATTCATTTCCTTGTATTAGTAATGCGCAAAATTATTGGAAAGATGTTCGGATGCCAATGGCCCAAAGTGACAGAGAGGGATGATAAGTAATACTTAAATTATTATACTTCCTCTTTTTACCCACAGAAGATATATGAACTCTGTCAAAACTTTGTTGTTGTTACTATTGTTGTTTTGTGTGCGCGCGCGTTTGTATTTTTTATTTTCATTTTCAATGGCTAATGAAAATGTTAAAAATAATGAATCGACAAGTGTCATGCATGAAATTGATAACCTCACACGATCCAGAAGAAATCTGTGTTTCTCATTATACATTTCCGGTTTATAGTCATATACTTTTAACCTTCCAACGACCAGCCTCTGTGTTCAAGAATAAAGTCTCTAAGACCTAAAATGCATCAAGAACAAAGTAAATAATATAAAATAGGATCCAAGTTATTAAAACGACTAACAAGAATTAGGACTCTCTTTACTGTTTGCCATTTTTTTTCCATACCATTATTTTTTTTTTAGATTTTTCATTCACATTTGTATTTTGCTAATTGATACATCTGGTATTTTAATTTTAGTAACTTCTTTCTTTTGTCTTCAAATTGGATGAAGAAATAAACATGTTTATCATTGCAAAATTCAGGGGACTTTATTAACTTCTTCATTACATTGCATAATGGGTTAGCATTAAAGCAATTTCGAAAAAATTCAAGTCTAATTCAATTCAAAATATTAAGTGAATCCAATATTAACTTAACACATGATATATATATATATATATATATATGTATGTATATTTGTTTTTGATAAGTCGCATTATATATTTTTTTATCAAGACAAGAGTGTCAAATGGTCAAAGTTATGAATATTAATCTCATATTGGATTTATATGTAATTTTTTTCAATAGGATAGGATTTCACATATGAAAAATACATACACGCGTGTTTTTGATTAAGGTACAGTTTTACTATTATTTTATTTATTATTTGCGTAACCTAATCATGTGTCACACGTACAATTTTACTATTATTTTATTTATTATTTGCGTAAAGAATTTTAAATTTTTACACATTTTTAACCTTTTACCTTTTGAAATTAGGTTAAGAGTTTATTAATACACAATTGATTTCTTAGTAGTTTTCTAAAAAATGGTTGGCTACAAGCTGCAACAGTTGGGGATCATGGCTAATGGTTGGCTACAAGCTGCAACAGTTGGGGACAGCCAGCTTATATGAGGTTTAAGGAATGTGTGTGTATATATATGTGTATATATAACTCCTGCTGGTTATGGACCTTGTTTATTTGCGTACCCGAGTCCAGGCCTATAAAAACCTTGGGTCCTCCTATGACTTTCCCACTTTGTTATTCACTAAAACAGAAATCAATGAAAAAAATAAAATGAAATTCCTTACCAGTATACATATGTATTATAGAATTATTGGAGATTTGAGAAAAGAAATAATTTTACCATGGATTAGGAGTTACTTGTAACAATTGCTAGTTCTCTCTCTCTCTCAACTCACAGAATGTCAACTCCAGCCCATTTGAGGTATATTCACTTGCCAAGTCACACGGGAATTTGTATTCATTGTCATTAGGGCTGCAACTCGGGTGGGCACAACCCGAAATAACCCGAGCCCAGTTCGAAATTTTGTGGACTTAGGCAATGTTTTTTTAATTTCGGTTTGGGCCTGAGCTATATATTTTGAGCCAGAATTCAATTCGGGTTGGGCTTGGGTTGATATTGACGAAGCCCGAAGCCCAACCCGAGCCCGAAAATATTATATATATTTATAATTATACTCAAAAGTCACAAGAGTGTAGTAGCTGTGTTTTTGGGATTTATGCTTAAGGTTTCAAGTTCAAGTCATGGGTGCTGCATTAATTGATTTATTTTTTACACACAAATTCTTCTAAGGTGGGCTTAATGCGGGCTCGGATTGGACAAATTATGTATGGGCTGAGTTTAAGGCGGCTTTGGGTGGAATATTTTCTATATGCGTCTAACCTGAGATGAGTGCCAAGCTCGCCCGAGTTGCAATCCTAATTGTCACATTCAAGGGCAGATGTAGGGGTGGACTTAAGCCCACTCTAAATTTTTTATATTTTTTTACTGTACTAATTTTAGCCTAATCCAAAAAAAAAAAAAAAAAAAAAATTAATAGAATTAGCCCACCCAATTAAACCTAACTCAACTCAACTAACTACTGTACTAAAATTAAAGCCCAAGCCAAATAAACCTAGGGCCGACCCATGGTGGTCCCCCAGGGCTTCAAAATTTATGGGGCCTCAAAACTTATAGGCCTGGGATGATGGGTTACCAAAAAAACAAAATTTTTTTAGGGCAAATCATTTCAGTCTCCCCATTCGCCTCCATCTCTATTTTCGTTCTAGACTCTCAACTTCCCCCTCCTCTCTGCAACTGCAAACTACAAAATCTGCAAGAATCAGAAGTTCAAAACCCATATATTTCAGAACCAACAGTGAAGTAGTTAGGTCTGACGGCTTCCATGAGCGGTGAGGAGGTCTGGTAAGCCACAAAATTGAAATTAGCTCCATCCATGTAACTATCTGCCATGCTTGATTCATTGCCGGATTGAACTTCACCGCCCACTTGCCGTCACGCGCGCATGCGAGTAGATCTAACCCGTCTTTCACGCGCACACGCGCCCTTCTTCTCTGGCGACTGCAATTCTGCCCTCAACATCAACTCTTGGCCGTCTAGCACCAGACCCGGAACTGGTCCGGCCTCCGTTCCTCTCCTCAACGCAAAGGTTGCAGTGAATTTTGGCACCCTAAAATCAAGGTTAAATTTGGTGTTACATTAGTCTCTCCTGCTCTCTCCTTCCCTTTCCATCCATCTCCTCCCATTTTTGGGAGGATTACAAAAGTTACTGTTTAAGTCTATTTCTATCCTTCCAAAACCCTCCATTTTCTTTCATTTCCTTCGAACTTTCAATACCAAACACGTTTTTTTATCACCCCTCCATAACCTTTCTTTTCTTTTCCTCCCATTTCCACTCTACCAAACTGGGCCTTAGAAGTTGATACTGGAAGTGGGACTTCATCTATTTTTTTCCCTGCGCGCTCTATTAGTTCTGTTTGTTTGCCAAATTCTACACCTTCTCTGGATTATCTGAACTAATTTTTTAAGTTGTCAAACTTGTCATTAAAGTTTAAAAGCCCTAATGTGAGTAATGAGTGTCTAATACCGGTAAACACCTGTAAATTGCTCTAGAAAGAAGCATAACGCCATCTGACCTTGCCATTGCCTCATGTGGAGCTAATATTAAAACCACACTCAACTAGAGGTTTCCACTTCCATTATTTGTAAATATAGTAGAATCGGCCATAAATCATCACCACCATTGTTTGTCTTTTTAGTTCCATATAGTGCGTTTCGACTTACTTTAAATTATTCAAGGTGATCAAGATTAGTTAAGCTACACTTCTTGATCTCCTTCATTCTCTTTTTCTTTGGAGGGGGATTATAGATACATATTTTGATGGTTTTAGTGGTAGGACGCTTTCTGTGGATAAGTGTCCGATATTGATTCTGTTGTTGATAAACTCAAGGTTTCCTTTTGGGGATTTAATGGGTTGGGTGGATCCCATTTCTGGATGAGGTGGCAAATATTGTCAGGTGATAGATATGAGTCCTGTGGTCTTTAAAGGTATCTGCATTCTTAGCAAATTGTGTTCCCATAGAAGAGGCATTCTATAGTTCGGGAGCTTATCTTTGCCTTTTTGAGACAACGACATAGGTTTGTCTCCATGTTTTTCACTTTCTTTCTTCCTCCTCCTCCTATTTATTTATTTATTTATATTTTTTAACTTTAAGGATAAGGTTTTTGGTACTTCCAGTCCCTTTAGGGATTTTCGTTTGGTATCAACTATGTTTCAGTGGTATATATAATTCCAAGTTTCTAAATTTCTACTGCAAAAGGTACCAAGTTAGCTTTGAATATATTGGGTAGAGCACTAAACTCTTGCTTCTCTTTTCTCTTCATGCTTGTCTAAAAGGGAAATATGGAAAGCATACTGATAGTGATATTTATATATATATAACTTATCAAAAAAAAAGATAGTGATATTTATATATATAATTATTTATAATATATCCCATATAAACCTTTTGCTTCGAAGCTGCTTCTATTGCTGATGGTTGACCTGCAAAAGAGAGAGAAGCATTTCCCTTTCTTATGAGAAATTATCATAAAACTTTGGGTTTTCTATAAGTTCAAAATAATCCAGCTTTGTCCTACTTACCTATCGAAAAGATAATGATGAATAACAACAATACAGCTGAGGCACAGTTAACTGGCTTGGGCTATAATTACATTCATTGCACTCCTGGGTGAAATGGCGTCTGAGTGTAGATTTTCTTCTACACTGTGACCCACATTCAGGGGGTCACCTGATGTTGTGGACACCCTGTGAGGGCAAGGTGTGAGAGAGACAAGAAGGATCATTAAGCAAAATATGTTGCCCTACATCGAGTAGACTAGTAGAATTGGATTCTTGTAAACAATCTGAGTTGTTGAGTCAAATGTCGAGAACAAACATTGTGATCAAATGATGAACTGGTTCTTTTGATTGTAGCAAATAATGCAGCAGTATTTATTTATTAAAAGGAAGAAGATATGCTGTATGGGTAGTCTAACGTATTGGTTGTGACTTGATTTATACTGTGTTAAAGTAACATAATCCTTACAGGCGGGGAACTTTTGTTGCTTCTCCAATTGATTTGAATTTTGTGGGAGTCAAGTAAAAAACGTCTGATACTGATAAACTGTTAGCTACGCTAATTTTATTTACTGAAAATGAAAAAAAAATTTGTGTCATGCTGCCTTACACATGATCTGAGACTTTCATTTCCTGGCTAAGAACTTACCGTGGGATGAGTTGGATAGATTGCTAATCTTCTGCACAATTTTCAATGAGCTAGCGCAAACTTTTGACTGTCTAAAATCATATGGCAGCATCATTGATTTTAGAATGCAAAATATTTTGCCTTTCAGGACATCAATGTCTGTTAGCTTTCACGTCTAGTGGCATTTTTTGAAGTTATGATATAATAACAGCATTAAATTTATGTTGCAGATATGAAGCAACCTCTTCTAGGAAAAACCGCAGCCTTGCTAAGGAGCTCATGACAGGAACAGTGGCATCTGTCTTCTTGGTAAGTTCAAGGATCTTCATTCCTATGTTGGAACTTTATATTCATTGGTTCTTCAAATTTTTATTTTAAAAATTTTTGCTGATGCACTTTGATTTCCTTGGTGCAGGGTTTTGGATCCTTATTCTTGCTTCTTGCATGTGGTGTTTATGTTTGATTTCTACACATTGAACCAGTTAGAATTCTGCTGAACATGATGGGTTTTGCATGAATGAAGGATGATAGCTTTGAAATATCATTAGTTAGAACTTCTTATGAATTATTATTTGAGTGCAAACTTTACTTCATCACATGATATGGTTCGTTGAGGCAAACGAAATATTGCGAAAAATTAATGAGAATATCTTGTATTTGGGTTCGACTCCCAGATCAGTAATGGATTTTGGCTTCCTAGAATTGACCAGCCTAAATGCTAGCTATTTGCAAAATAAAAAAGTAGGTGGATCTTGGGGGCATTGTTGCTTCTCATTATGCTGTCCTGTTAATGCCTGCGCTATGATTCATTGTTGTTTCTCAATTAGGGTTGTTTAATGTGTTGGCGGCCTGGAGGCTTTGGATCCGTTTGGTTTGCAGATTGCCATTTTGAGGATTTTCAAGAATGCTCTTTTTCTTTTTCTTTTATTGTTATTATTATTATAGGAAAGAGATGATTTTCAAGAATGAATATTGGGTATGTCATATTTGGACTTTTTAGAGCGAAAGGTGAGTGTTTCGAGTCCCCTGACAAATGGATGTGTCTTGAGGAAAAAAGAAATTGACCAATGGGCAGTTGGATCTATGAGTCTTGGAAGAAATTCTAGTGGCTCAATCTATGTGTTAAGCACTGCAGATTAAATTGCCAATACGTTATACCAGTTGAACTTGAATATTAAGTTCAGATATTATAACACATTGCTACATCCAATTCATATTCTGTAATGGCGGAGTCTTGTTTCAATTGCAATATGCTAAGAATGGTGGCTCGGTGGGTTTTTTTTTTTTTTTTTTTTCAAATTTGAAGGTTGGGGGTTTAAGTATTGGTTGAATTTCAAAAAAGGCAAACTTTTTTTTTTTTTTTTTTTTAAATTAAAGCAACTGACATAAATTGAAGTAATAGTTACATTGTGGGCCTTTGGCCAAACCAACCCAAAAAAGGCAAACTTTGTCGTGAGATATAAAATACTACTGACGAGGTAGTGAAGCAAGAAGAAATGAATTTCACAATAAAGTATGAAAATATTAAGGCCTCATTCATTTGTTTCTGCTATATAACAATCTCTTGAATGTTCTCTTGTGAGAGTTATTAAAGTGTGGTACTACTTAATTCATATATTCAATAATTTTTCAATCAATAATTAATGTGGAACAAAACTCTTCTTAGGATAATAGATTAAATGAGAAAGTTAGATTAACTTATCTAATTATTAAAATTAAAAAAATTAAGAATTTTAAAAATTAAATCCCATAAGATTTAAAAGTTATTAAGTTGTAGTATACTCCATTCATATATTCATATATATTCAATAACTTTTCAATCAATAATTGATATGGAACAAAACTCTTCTTACGATTATAGACTAAATGAGAAAGTTAGATTAACTTATCTAATTATTAAAATTAAAAAAATAAAGAAATTTAAAAATTTCTTTTCAAAAATTTCACCAAACTAGAACTTTCTTTGTTACTGAGGAAGGACTTTTTGGACGCTTTTTAGGCTTAAAAATTCGTTTTGAGACTACACGACAAACAAGTCCTAAATTTAACAGCTCATTAGATGTTGTACACCCAATAAGGCGCGATGTGACGTTTGACCAAGACAAGAAAATGTTGCAGTGAGGAATACAAAAAGTAAATAGGTAATGGTAACGTACAGGGCAAAGTATATATGGGGGAGTGTATTTTTATTTTATTTATTTATTATTATTATTTTTTAAGAGGCAAAATAGAAACCATTTAGGGAGAAAATTCTATGGATAATTTTCAAAAAATAGGAAAATTGAGATTGTCTATTAGATTTAGTGAAATGAAATGGAGATGCGAAGAAGAGTAAAGATGGAGATGTATAATTTAGACTTTGTGTGCTTCAATTTTTCACAAATAAAAGTTTTGTTTCATAAAAGAGTAGAAAATTCACAAATTCATTAAGCTATTAAGTTTTTGAGTTTTATTAATGAAAATAGTGTATTTTATTTATTTATTTATTTATTTTTTCATGTTTGTGAATATAGTCTAAGAGTTTTTTTAAAAAATCAATTTATTACTCTTTTTATTTTATTTTTCTTCTCCCTAAAAAAAATCAATTTGAATGGGCCACTTGAATTTTAAATTTAAAAAAAAATTAATTCAAAACTTGTAATAAATTTTGCTTGGAATTTTAATTTTCTTAATTATTATTATTTTTTTTCAAATTTTGCGAATTTCAATTTCAATGTTGTAATACGTAGTAATATATCTAACCTGTTTCGACTCGGTTGAGTCACAGTACTCGCTACTCACTACAGTGGACAGAGGTAGGTGCAAGTGCTATTGAGCTATACGAGGGGTTTAACTGTGAGTGGCGGTGAGCCTCCTATAGTCCAAATCCATGGAAACATCATCAACGTTGCCAAGAAAGAGAGGGAGGAAACCCAAAAAATCGAAAAACGAGGAAGAGGTAGAGAGAGAAGCAACCAAAGAGCAGAAGATGAGAGAGAAAGGTGAGAAGAAGTCGGCGGTTGATGAGAAGTACCTTCAGTGGAAGTCTATTGTTCCACTGCTCTATGACTGGCTCACTAATCACAATCTCGTCTGGCCCTCTCTCTCTTGCCGGTAACATTTCACACACACACACACATATGTATCTATGTGCATTTTCCACTGCTCTATGATTTAGGGTTTTTTTTTTTTTTGAATTTGTTTATGTCTTCAAATGTGCAGTAGTAGACATTATGTTTTCTAGCTCGGATCTTCATGAATTTTACCATCTAGACAACTCTAGATTAGCTTTCAGCTGTTTCAATTGTTTCATATAGATAAAATATGAATTCATATGCACAAACACACACATATACATACTGAATTATGACCAAATCGACCTTTTCTTTTGGTGATTTTTGATAGTTGAACTTATGTTTTGGTTTTGACATGAAGCTGGTTATTGGGAAATTTCTTTTGTTTGATTAGTGTTCTATATTGTTGCTTTTGATAATGGATTTGATTTTCCTGTGAGGCTAGATGGGGTCCTCAACTTGAGCAAGGGAAATACAAGAATCGACAACGTCTATACCTCTCTGAACAGGTAAGCTCTTCATATCTGTTATTTCGAGAGTTTGCTTGTCAATGTGTTTGTGGAATCGTATTATTATTATTATTTTTTATATCATTATGTTGTATGCTTTTTTGGTTCATATATTGTGTGGTTGCATTAGATATAATAGCAGTGTGTAGTTTTGTTTGAATTAATTGTTGTTGACCTTTGTTGAGACTTGCGAGTGACCAAAAGGAAGTGTAAGCATTGTTGGAAGAAATATGTTGTCCTTTTTTTCACTATCTTTTTGTTTTTCTAGTTTATATATTACTCTATTAATATATATATATATATATATATATATATTTTACACATATTGTAGCGAAAAGTTATTTTCTAATCATATCCGAGTATGTTCTATAAATTTGTTGTACTTTTTTTTAATTATCCTAGGTAGTGGAACTTCAACAAGCTCATTCAGTAACGTATGCAAGTATGCAACACACACAACATAATCAAATTTCATTAGTCATATGCAATTTTTTCCTTTCATATGGCTTGTCATTATCTTTCTTTTTATTTATTTAAATCTATGCTAGGGTATGATCTTTTGGACTTATTATCTCCCTTCTTTTCTTATCATTGTTTTAATGAAGCTAATTTTTTGTGCCTGTGTATTTATGCATGGAACTGGCACTAAAGTGCCCTTTTGTTGAGAAATATTGTAATATGGATCCCATGAATCTCCATGAACATGCCTTGTACTTTACAAGTTTATTTGCCTCTTTTCTCTCTCTAATTTTTCTTTTTTGTTTGCCAGACTGATCGTACTGTTCCAAATACTCTGGTCATTGCAAATTGTGAAGTTGTCAAACCTAGGGTGGCAGCTCCAGAGCACATATCACAGGTTATTTTGTATTTATATGATATTTTACTTTTCTTGTTTTTCTTTTTCATTGTTCTTTGATAATCATGAGCTTTTGCATGTTGCTCTGATTTCTTCTGACTACAATTGCATGATTTTCCAGTTCAATGAAGAAGCACGCTCGCCATTTGTGAAGAAATACAAAACTATAATACATCCGGGGGAGGTATGGTCTACATACTCAAACTCATAAAAACAAATGATCGACATCCCTATGCACAAACACACAAACTTGAACGTATGTATATATCGAGAGAGAGATAGGCGGATTGATTCTAGTGTAGAAGAAATGGATTGAATAATAAAAAAAGTGGGTTTTCTACTAACATTACTTAAGCATACATGTCAAAATTTTATTGGCTGAATAAATTGTCAATTTGTTTTGATAAAACGATGTCGTTCAATGAAGGTCATTTTTGGTATTTTATATCTTTACTAATGGCTATCTGACGTCTTGGACTGATTTGCACATTTGTAAAAGTTCAGGGGTTATTTTTAGTTGCAATTTACCCTTTATTTTATACATTTTCCCAAATAATCTACGTCATTCCCTTTCAAGGGCTTTACGGTTGAAGTATATTAGAAGTGCCTCCCTCTCTTTTTGCCACCAAAGATCTCTAGATTTTAACAAACAAACAGTTTGATCTTTCTCGCTAAAGCTACAAACCAATTTTTAATTTTAATTTTTATGTTTATATATTTATTTATTAATTATGCAAGCTCTTTTAGAGTTTAACTGGTTTTTTGTTGTTTGACCTTTGTGGTGAAATTTTAATTTGTTGCTTTGTTATTGAAATAATGGTTGCTAAGACAAATGAAAGTGAAGTAGTGGTCTTACATGGGATCACTGCAATTGTACTGATGATTGTAGGAGTGGTAATGCTAGAATATCATTTAAAGTGTAATTATTGTGATAATGATTCACTGGTTTTGCAAGCTGTTGATTGACCCAATTTACTTCGATTATAATTTTGATGTGGTTTAAAAATTAAACTTATGCTTAATATATGTAAA
>JAOTQH010036045.1:0-17847 GCA_025631255.1 Cornus kousa | reverse complement strand
CAGAATGTACAAACACATGGAAATCAAGAGCAGGCTTTAACAAAACAAAAGTTAATGGTTTTTTCTATTAATTTGCAATAGCAATGATCAATCAATCACTGCTACTAAAGTTGATTCCTCATCCTGAAATCTAAAGTTGATTCCTCATCCTGAAATAAAGAAAGGGGTAATTGGCTCCCAAAAAAAAACACACAAAGCTCCATTGAAAACTCCAGCCAGGAGCTCATTCGACCAAACTGCTTGATTTTAGATTTTTTTAATATTATATTTATGGTATGATCGGCAATGCTTATTTATTATGTTTCTCCATCCGTTTTATGTTAATTGTGATCTTCTTTCACATGCTAGCAGGACACTCTTCCTAGGATAACATTTACTTTGATATAAAGTTGAATTTTGATTCTTGTGACTAAGTTGTGTTGAATATTTCCTTTTAATTTTTTTATGTAAACTGGATCGTACTCTTTTTAAAGCACCAAGACCAGATTTTCTTTTGTTGTTGAGGATATTAGCTTTTGATTTCCTGTGCTTTTGTAGTTAATTATATATATATATATATATATATATATATAATATATGTATATATAGAGAGAGAGACAGACGTATAAACATACATATATATGTATGCTGTTAATTTTTGAGTATATTTGAGTTTGGTTTTAATTGTGTTTTCTGAATGTTGTGTGTGATTTTGATTTTTTTCTGGTTCAATTATGTTCAGTGATTGGGTTTCAGTTTTACAATCTGTTACATGTGTTTTTGAGGACCCAAATATAGTTTTGTTCGTCTGAAAGGAGTACCTGATCAAATTTTCATTCTTGTGTTCGACTAAAGTCCCCAGCAGAAGCATAATTCATTCCTTGATTCCAATGTGGGAAGGTGGGACTTGGGAGGGCTAAAAGGGAGAGGAACAGTTGGGGACCCAATTTGAGCAAAAGGATTTTCCGTGTTTTTTAGGACCCAATCTCTCTCTCTCTCTCTCTCTCTCTTGCAGTTATGAAAATCTTGCTGAATATAAGACCGTATCTTTGTAGCGCTGGGAGAAGACTACATGCGATGAACTTAACCTTTGAAACCAGCATCCTCATGCTTGTCAGCTTGAGATTTTACTGTTGTGCCAAAGCAATGACGCTTTGGAAAGGCCTCTTCTTCTGATGTTCTAGCTAGCTTCAATTTGATTCTCCAATTGGTGGCGGGCATTGCGAAAAATGATCTGTTCTTGATGTTGCTGATCTTAGGGCTGAAGATGTTCTTGTGCTTCCTTAGTTTTTAGTTGCCTCTATGGCTTTTTAATGTGTATTGGAAATGAATGTTTTCCATTTCTTTTATCTTTTCTCAGAGGATATGGGCTCTATCTTCTCGTGTACTCAATTGCTTTGTTCTTAGTAAAAATCATGTAGTGCTTAGTAAAAAATTTCTGTGGGGTGCTACTAGGAATATATTATCTAAATCCTTTTGGTTAACTGTAGTTCAACCACAAGACTAGCATAGACATTATTATTATTATTATTATTTGGTTTTTTATCAAGGTTATTTG
The DNA here is from genome assembly GCA_025631255.1 of Cornus kousa. Taxonomy (NCBI): domain Eukaryota; kingdom Viridiplantae; phylum Streptophyta; class Magnoliopsida; order Cornales; family Cornaceae; genus Cornus; species Cornus kousa. The sequence continues at coordinate 16,310 of JAOTQH010036045.1, read as the reverse complement.
CCTGTGCTATTTAGATTGATTACTGATTGAATCGTGTTCGAACCTGAGAGAGATTTATTTTACTGTGCTTCTATAACTGATCTCCTCCAGCATTTGTTTCAGTGTTGGGGCTTAATTGAAGCTACATTGTAGACCTTTCTCTGTTGGATAAGAATCTTGGACTTCAATCGCTCTGATTCTCCGTTTTTCTTGTTTGGGAATTCTGATTTCCTTTTTTCCCATCATGTTTGCTATAAGAACCTGAGAAGCAATTCCAGACATGGGTCGAGAAGCTCAAACCTGAATCACTCCAATTGACGAAGTCTTGCGTGCCCAATTGGACCTCGATCTCGCGGACACCGTTCCTTCTTAGTTTGTTCCAACCAATTCTTTCAGACCATCCTCATCTTCTTCGGCGACTGTTTCTTTAGGGAGCAACCATCAATTCGTAAAAAGGGAGCCATAGAGATTTGACTGATCTCAAAGGTGTCGAAGACAAGAAAGGCTGTGATTGGTTAGTACTGGCAGAGGACGTACGGAAATCAGTAATTTGACTTACATCTGTTGTCCTCTTTCAAAAGGTTTCTCTCATCTTCATCCAAGTGTTTGGGTATCTTCGTTGCAAAAGTTTCCACTTTTGTTTTCTCTCTAAAAATTCTTTTATACATATATGTTCACCACTTGTTTGTAGATAGTCTGTGAGAGCTTTTATCTGCTTTGGAAGACCAGTATCTAAATTGTTATATAGCTTCAGATTTTCACTCATTCTTATTGAAGTACATGGTTTTCATCCTTGTTCTTTTATGCAGGTATAGGAATGGTGGGATTATCTGCTGGAGAAAAGCATTTCATACAGGGTGGCATTGCTCAAGACCTTCGCTCTGATGGTCGAAAAAGATTAACTTACCGACCCATTTATGTTGAAACTGGAGTCATCCCTCAGGTAGATTATATTCTTATTTATATCAGTTACTATCTTACACTTGCTTTAGTTTGAACTTGTATTGTGCAGTTGACTGACTGGGAATTTTTAGTTGCTTTTATGCATTATTAAGTTATTATTGGCTTCTTGACAGGCTAATGGGTCGGCAAGAGTCAAAATGGGTGCAACGGATGTTATCGCTAGTGTGAAGGTATTTCATGGTCTTTGTTCACTCACTTATTTATAAATGTTTTCAGAAGTTTTGTACATGTGAACTGTCTCATTTTCTCCTGGAGTGAAGTTTGAATGAGTTTGTTATTATGTGGATAATGATGTACAACTGCAGGCTGAAATTGGAAAACCAGGTCCAACACAACCTGATAAAGGAAAGGTTTCCATATATATTGATTGCAGTCCAACAGCAGCACCAGTGTTTGAGGTTGGTTACCTTGATTCTACTGTTCTCTCATTACTCTGTGTTTTACCAATTGGGTCAATAAAACTTTTTGGTTTTAGCATGATCCATGTTCTCAAAATGACAACCATAATTGTTAAATTAGGATTTGTAATGTGTATTATCCTATTTTAAATCGTAGTAAAGCCTATCTAGAGCCTTTAGGTACATTGACAATTTTAATATAGAAAATAATAGCCATATAAATATATATATATATATATATATATAAACAAAAAATATGTTCTACTATACATGATATAATAATATATGAGATATTTAATGATTTGCTTATGTCATTGAATAGTTAAGGTGCTTAACTTACCATCATCCTCATTGATAACGTCATTTAAAAGAAGAGTGAACAAAATCATAATGATTAGAAGGAAGTTTATGACTTCATGACTCATATTTTTTACCAAGTAATTTCACCATCTTAGTGGACTTGAGGCTTTTCATAAAAATCAAAGTCAAAGCATATTACTTTGAGTGGTGGAATCCCATGTTTACCATCTTTGTCAGTTTTTTTTTTTTTTTTAAACTGACAGCATCTTTTTTACTTTTGGTTACTATTAACTCTTCTGTATATAATATGTATTTTCTCCGGGTTTGCCACAATATTTACTAAGCTAGTCCTATTTATCTTATTCTATACAGGGAAGAGGAGGTGAGGAATTATCAACAGAACTCTCAGCATCTCTTCAGCGATGTCTCTTGGGTGGTAAAAGTGGAGCAGGTATAACTCTCAATAAACCAAGAGAAGTTTCCATAACTTTTATGTCATATATTTATATTACTAGGAATTTACACCTTTATGAACTTTCTCAGGAGCAGGAATTGATCTCTCATCGCTGTCAGTTGTGGAAGGAAAAGTTTGTTGGGATCTTTATATTGATGGCCTTGTGGTTAGTTCAGATGGGAATATTCTAGATGCATTAGGGGCTGCTGTCAAGGTATTTTCTTATTTGTTTTTGTATTTTGAGCACAGGTGAGAGGGCTGTCGGATTTTGATATACTGCTGGCCTTTTCCCTCACCTCTGCTTTATCCGGATTCAACTGGAGACTGTTTAACGCAGCTCTTTTGTCTATCTAGCGTGTTGTTGTTATGATGACAACATAAATGTTTCATTGTCAATATATGATATTCATTTGGCGCATTTGGTCCATGGTATAAATAGATTTTAATTTAAATTCTCTCTTAGGCTGCTCTGAGCAATACTGGCATCCCAAAAGTTAATGTCGCTGGCAGCGTCTCTGCTGATGAGCCGGAGATTGACGTAAGTGATGAGGAATTCTTACAATTCGACACATCTGGGGTCCCTGTGATAGTTACGTTAACAAAGGTGAGAATCCCATTCACTTTTCCGCCCCCCCTTTTTGGAAACTAAATATGTTATTTATTTTGTTATATTCTGCCCTTTCTCTTTTAGGTTGGCAGGCACTATATTGTAGATGCAACTTCAGAAGAGGAATCCCAAATGAGCTCCGCAGTCTCTGTTTCTATAAATAGGCAAGGCCGCATATGTGGGCTGACCAAACGAGGGGGTGCAGGCCTAGATCCAAGTGTCATTCTTGACATGATATCCGTAGCTAAACATGTAAGCGAGCAGCTAATGAACAAATTGGACTCTGAGATATCTGCTGCTGAAGCTTGTGAAGATGAATCATGACACAAGTTTTTCCAATATTATCAGATTTTGTAGTATTATTTTATTTAGAGTGGACACTCATGTTATATGCCAATGTAGCTTGATAACTTACTGAATTCTTTGTCAAAATTGACTTGCTGAATAGGGGATACAAATAGTATATTTTAGTGTATTGTACTACAATTTGGCAGTGTTAACCAAAGTCTGCATGAATGTTTATGAGTATTTGATTTGATACTTGAACAAGTCATTTGGAGATGTGTCTATGGAAGCTCTTAAAGAATACATTGAGTGTCAGCTATTTTGGGAATTTCCTTTACCGATCTTATTTTGAATTGAACTTGGTGAAGACTGTCTACCTTGTCCACCAATCATCGTTCAAGGAACGAACATTTTCTTTGGCGAAATAAAAACAATTTGAAGAAAGATGCATATAAAGGTCAGGTAGAAGTTACGAGTCCGAATCCATAATGTGAAGTTGGTTTCAGGAGTAAAGAACTTGATGGTTTTGTCAAATTCACAAAAACAAGTTAAAGTTTAGTTCTTAGGTTTTCAATTCTCATACACCAATAAAGAGTTGAGGGAATGAATACCCTCATTTGTAAACTGGCTTGATAATTCTTCCTATGCAATGAAGAAAGATGCATTAATTTATGCCGAGTAAAATATGTCCAAACTCAAAACTACTCGTATTTGACAATGCCCTAACAGTTTATGCACAAAACCTTTGCCACCTGATAACGGGCAACCAGCAAACCCTAGATCGAGGGAGAAGTTAATGATATAATGAGCAGAAACCGATATTTGAATCAATTGATAAAATTTGAATTGAGAATTGCACGTCAAAGCTTATAAACTGGCAAAGAGAATGAATTTGACTGCGTGATCGAATGACAATTAAAAATGTACATACACCGAAAAATAATAATAATTAATTAACAGGTGTCGATGAACTGGATATCTGATTCCTTACATGAAACATAGACAATATAATTGTCGAAAAATGGAATAACCCGATTTATTGTTCACAATGTAGGCTTACCAAGCTTTAAATCTTGTACAACTCGCAAAAAGATTTATATAAAAATAAGAAAAAAGACAACCGAGATAGGTTGTCCTCAATGGTATACAAATTCACAACAGTGAAGACCATGGGGTCGAGGACACAGCAACAGTAAACAAATCAGGAGAATGAATAGACATACAAAGCTACAAGCCACTTTTCAGAAAATTGCAGCTCATGATCGGAAAAAAGCATCGAACAGAGACAAGACCAGGAACTGTGCGTCACCGAGGGATTTTAAAGTAGAACCAGGAGCGCTGACCAATTTCTTTACCTCGTGACACGACAAGCTACCTTTCCCAATTCTAGTGCAAGGACATGACCCTATCTTATCGATAACCACCACCATATGGTTGTTGAGCATAACCACCAGTTCCCATCATGGGATTATAACCACCAGGCATAGTAGATCCAGGAGGGAATCCAGTTGGTTGCTGCATTCGAACTCCTTGCCCCATAGCCATGTTCATTCCCATGCCATTGTTCACAGGCATGTTCATTCCAATTCCCATACCCATTGGTTGATTTACCCCTCCATAGCCTCCCATGCCCATGCCTAAACCAGGTCCGGCACCCATGGCCATGCCCGCACCAGGTCCGCCACCCATACCCATGCCTGCACCAGGTCCGCCGCCCATGCCCATGCCCATACCCATGCCTGCACCAGGTCCGCCGCCCATGCCCATACCCATGCCAGGTCCCATGCCCATGCCTGCACCAGGTCCACCGCCCATACCCATGCCAATACCAGAACCCATCATAGCGTTTGGCGGTGCCCTCAGGGCACCTGCACCAGCTCGGCCGATCCCAGAACCAGATCCCATAGCTTTACCCATGTTAATAGTAGAAGTCACAGGAGCTGCAGAAGGTTTTTCCATCCTCTTCTCCTTCCGATTTATGGCATCAAAATCAATTCCAATATCCGACAATGGATTTATCTTTGCTGCATATGAAGAAACAAGAAATGTAAATCCTACAGTAAACGCAGAATCAAACTATAAAAGAGACCCTTTAAACATTTCCAAAAAAAAAGTCGAAAAGCCCAAGTCAAAAGCCACGAGGACTCACCTCCAGAAATATTCAAATCTACTAGTCCTCTGCTCAGAGTATCAGCCCAAACTGTAGACTTTGTCTCAAACTTGTTCTTCTCTGGTTGAGGAACTATAGCAAGTGCTCCTGCTGAAGCCGAGGGAGCTGGCTGTGTTGCCATAGAAGTGGTAGGTTGTGCTTGTGGAAGGAAGTTACCCAGAAAATCACTGTTATTCTGTGAAACTGGTCTAGTGGGAGTTTGAAGAGCCTGTGAACCTGCTGTGGATGCAAACCCTGACTGTGGAAAGATATTCGCAGTGTTCTGCTGCGTAGCTGGTCCAGCTGGAGTTTGATAAGCCATGTGTGGAACAACTGGAGCTGTAGAACCAGACTGTGGGTGGAAGCTCCCATAGGAACTAGCACTTGGCTGTGTAGGCTGGCCATTGAGGGTGGGAAAACCGGTCTGTGATGCAGGACCAACTTGACTGGGAAAACCTGTCAGGGATGAAGGTTGGCCGTTTTGAGCTGGAAAACCCGCCTGTGGTGGAGGTTGGCCAGTTAGAGGTGTAAAACCTGCCATTGATGCAGGATGACTGGTTTGAGGAGGAAAGCCAGTCTGAGATACAGCTTGGCCAGATTGACCTGGAAAACCAGCCAGGGACAAAGGTTGCGCATTTTGAGCTGAAAAACCCATCTGTGATGCAGGTTGTCCAGTTGGAGCAGGAAAACCTGGCTGTGATGCAGGCTGTCCGGTTGGAGCATGAAAACCAGGGTATGACACAGGTTGGCCAGTTGGAGCAGGAAAACCAGACTGTGAGGCTGAGGAAGGTCCAGAAGGTGGGAGAATATCTGCCAAAATATCAGTGTTCTGGTCGTAAACTGACAAATCTTGAGGTGAAAATTGAGGGTTTGTTGAAGGAGCTTGAACAACAGAGACATCTGACGAGGTGTACATTACACCAGAAAGTGTGTCTCCAAAGTTAATATTATTGACTGTGTCCACCTTTTGAGCAACCGGTTGGGGTGTTTCAAAACTTTGATTTGTGCCAGGAAGAAAGGAAGACATGGCACCAACGTTCTGTGGTTGTGCTGAAACACCATTTGAAGAAGGAATAGCTTTGAAAGGACCATCGCCAAATGGATCTTCGAAAGGCTGCACAGAAGAAATATTTATATCCCAGAAAATATAATCTACTTATGATTCAAGACAAGTAAAAATTTGAGAAAGAGGAGGGAAAGTATTAACATCTCCTATCATAGAGATTAAGCAAGAAATATCACTGAGATTTCAGTTTTAAAACGACTATAACTATGAAAATTATCCATAATTGCTTAAAGCATTCAGATGCCTCATTTTGAACCCATCAGTACAGATTAGGGCATCCAATAGAAATGGAATCACTTGGTAATATTTTTAAACAGCATTTGAGTTGGAATATAATTTACTTAGTACGAAAATTTGAACTTAGCACATCTCCTTGCATGTACAGGACATTACTTTTGGGATTCATTAAATCACTTTGTTTCAAATTCATTCATGTTATGTTCGGTTGCATGGAATTGATGCCTTGGAATTGGAATTGCAGAAAATTAGTTCAAACTTAAAACTAATTTTTCTCCAATTCCAATTTCAAGGGACCAATTCCATGCAACCGAACATAGCATTTAAAAATTCTATGAGAGAAAAATGGAAGAATTCAAATTCTGGGGACACAAATATGGGCCCTTAGCGATCAATATTAAAGTTCGAAAAGAGTTGCTGACAATGCAATCAAAGTATTATTGTACATGGAAAGCTTCATTTTTGAAGAGGACAAAAAGCTCCCCGCCGTAAATTTTTCATGCTCACCTGATTTGAGACAGTGGATACTGATGGGGTTGCTAAAAATGTTGGTCCAGAACCAGAGCTTGGAGCAGCATCAGCTTCGGAAGTTGTGGTTGCAGATGTAACTGGCACAATAGCCAATGAGTTGGAAGAAAAAGATTCTGACAGAGAACCAAGCAAGTCCATCTCAGCACCATTTGAGGAAGTTGGGCCAGCTGATCAAGGCAGAAGTCAAAGTATGAGTGTTCAATTATGATGGATGTACAAAGAGCAGTAAGAGAACCACCCCAGCCCCCCAAGTCCTGGCTCCTCCACAACTGTTTTCCAAAACGTTGCCAATCACCGTGCATGATTAGTACAAAAGTTCAACACTATCACAGTATCACCTAATCAAAGTACTAAGATACGATTTCACATGACAGATGTTGACTAAAGAGGCAACACAGTAACTTGGAGCTCTGTGGCAAGCTTAGAAAATGAGAAAAGAGACGTAAGAAGATGACATCAGAAATCATCTCAAAAGCAAGAAACTATCTTGCTGTAAGTGACAAGCAGTAACCTTGTGCATTGTATCATCATAACTGATTACAAAGCTAACTGTAAATCAAGGGTATCAAATTTTATCTTGAATTGATGTTACTAAACATCCTACTTCAATTCAATCTGTGAGTTAAATTGGAAAAGGGGGAAAACAGTTGCAATGAATACTATTTTATAGAAACCTACTGACGCATGGCAAATAATGGAGATGGAGGATGCCGGGTGGACCCATGTGAGATGAGAAGCCTTCAAAAATGATGCAGAGGGGAAAAGGGGGAGAGAGGATTTGGGCACATAGCTGGCCTCCTAGGCTGACTATAGCAAGGGAAGCTCCATGTTCCATATGTACATGATATTAAGGTTCCTCAAGCTCTAAATCCAGCTAATCTTAATTAGAATTCAAATATGTGTATATATATATATATATATATATAGAACCACCTCAACCCCCTTATGACCAAAAAATAAAACATCCTCCTAGCTCAAATGTACTAGTGGGTGGACTGCTAACTGTTGCTTGGTCAAAACTGCAAAGTCAATATTACACGTGAGTTAAAATTGGATGAGGATAATACATTTCCCTACATAATTAGCAGAATTCAATTTCGTAGAGCCTCAGACAATGGCCAAAAAAAACCTCAGCATAATGTTACACATGCTAAGAGTCTAGCAAACAGATGCTTCATAAAAATAATAATAATAATAATAATAATAATAATAATAATAATAATAAACCCTACAATGAAGATTTCTTTATATAACACCTAATAAACCCAAATCCAATATAGGATACAATTCTCTCTTTACAGTATCATATTAAATATAAGTTAAAATGTCACAGCACATATAATTAAATATCTCTTGCATCATCCAACTTACAAACCTACCATAAATAAAAACTTTATTTGCAAGATTGTAATCCATATCTGACGCAGTGGAACTAATAGATAACCATGTAAGACACTGGCCCAAACACACGTGCCCATTTTTGTGTTAAGGATGCCATGCCGGGCACTGTATTGAAGTCAGGGCTAAGAACAAAAGGCAAAAACAGTTTTAAATCTCACCACAGTCGCAGCAAATACTGCTCAATTTTCCAAGTATTTGAGTGAGCACCAAAAAAGCCTATGAAAAGGAAGGTAATAATCGGTTTCTACTCTGTTTTCCCTTTCCATATAATAGCAGGTGATAACAATTACCATCTATGGACAGCCAGAAAAATGGAATTGGTCAAAAATAAAATAAAAAATTAATGTATGTGTATATATAACTAAATAAAAATAATAATAATAAAAAAAACCATGATACAGATGAATAAATGAAAGAATTAGGAAAAAATAAAAAATAAATACATGAAAGAAGAAATTTCATATGACTACTGACAAACAGACAACCCTCTTCCTCAACCAAACGCAACAAGATCTCACAATGTGAAGTAATGAAGTTAAGTTATTATCAACAAAATAATAATAGTAAAATAAATACAACAGTTGGCATTCCAGCATAAACAGTCCTCTACCTGAAAATGAACCACGTGGATCAAATTCATCGAAGCCATCAACTTCCTTGTTTGCAGGAGCAGGAGCAGGAGCAGGAGCAGGAGCTGAAGCAGGAGCAGGAGCAGGAGCAGCAGCTGAAGCTACAGAAGTGCTAGGAGTGGTTGTTGCTTGATTTAGATTTTCGTTTGCAGTAGGAGAAAATGTTTTGGAAGCCGATGCTGCGGAAGTTTCTCCATCCCTAGCAATAATAAACTTACCACTAATTAACCGAAACAACCAGGAATTTCGGGTGCAAGAATATGATATGTCGTACCATTACCTTTCATTGCGAACAGGGCTATGAGCATCACCTAAAGCTTCTTCATAACTAGGAGGAGCACCAAGATTTTGTTCAGAAAATTTCCTTTCAAGCCGCCTGCCCACAGAACAGGAATATGCAAAATTATAGTTGAGAATGGACGGATTGTGCATGGTCCTTTTTTCTACAAAACTTTAGCTGAAAAGTATCCATCAACACTAACTTTTCTGAAACGGATCAGAACAATTACCTCCCATCCTGAGACTGATCATCAGGTTTTGCACCACTTCCTCTGCAGCAAGAAAAGCCTACAGTTAACCACATCTTCAAGATCAAGGTCCTCTTAAAGCATAATCATCATGCTTTACATGTCGAAGATATATACAAGTTAACTGATCAATAATTCTCACTGTTCGAAACATATTATTAGTACTATACCAGAGCTAGAGTTTTAGTCCCCTGATAATATTCTTTCATGAAGTTCTAAGTAGACTTTTCAAAACAATACGTCCTTTCTCTTTTTCTTTCTTTATTTTGTTCCACTGGTTTTCTTATGTGTTGCAAGAAACCTCCCAACTTGTATAATTTCTATATCTGATAATTTCTCATTAAAAATAAACATGTAAATTAGAGGAACAAGTAATCCGTTCTTAGTAATAGGATCATGACGAAGGTAAACCACCTCTAATGATATAACATGAAGTACACATACCTAGATGAATACTGACCATCATCTTCATAAGCACGGTCCCTATCTCTATCAGAGCTTCTACTTCTCGAGCCATACTGGTAATCATCGATGGTTTGACTCCTTCCGCGCATATCATCATTGTAACCATAGCGTTCTTCAGAATCTCTGCTATAACGATCTCCATCACCATACCTACCATATCGGTCATCATCCCTATTGCCCCATTCTCTTTCTCTCCCATAACCATTCCGATCTTCATCTCTGCTTCCGTAACGGCCTTCATAACGATCATCATCATATCCTCCAGAACCCGGCCTATACATACCACCGGCTGATGCAGTGTTGCGAAACCTAATTGAGATATATACTCTATCAAAAAGCTCGTGGAAAATTTTATGCAAGGGCATCTATAAAAAATTATATTTATATTAGTCATTTATTCACATAGTGTTCTTGCATCTTTAAAAAAAAAAAAATAGTCACTAAACAGAAATGCAAGCTCACAACACATGCAAAAAGAAAAACTTACTGTTGGATTATGACATGATGCACAAAACATGGTATGAAACCAATCTAACTTTCAACAAATTTAGTACAATAGGTCAACATATTATTTTTCAGGGATTGGGAGATGGGGAAGAAATGGAAAAAGGAAAGTGCAGCTTTCTTAGGTTAAATTTAAGATGAAAACTTCAGGATGCCATCAACAGAATCAAATTCCAAAGTTAAAAACAAAAATGTTTCTGAAGTGCATGTAACAGGCAGATACAGAACAAAGTGGAAATTTAATAAGTACAAAAACAAGCTAAAATTTCAGAACCTTAAAATTAATATATATGTATAAACATATGCAAAAAAAAAAAGAAAAGAAAAAAGCACATATATATACACAAACACAAGAAGAAAATGAGAATGCTGAGAAAGTATTTAAAAATCAGGGGCAGAATACAGATGAGTCTTAAGATGGCCTAATAATAAAATAATTAGAAAATAAACCTTTCCTTATAAGATGGTCTTACTTTAAATGATTGCCTCATAATAAGATCAATAAAAAAAAGAATTCCCTTATAAGAGGGTTTCAGTCTCAATAGAAAAATGAAAAGCTAAAGACGGAACTGATTATGAGAGATTTGTTTAGTACCAGACTACCACACGATAGAAGAAACATAAAAGAACATGACTACAGGCTGAGATCACACTGTAATAGCAGATAGATCTCTTTATGAAATTACTTGGAAAAAGGGAATATCTCAATGACTTTTAAATTGCTGGAGTAAAGCATTGTTAATGCTGATAATGAGAGCAAATGTATCAACCAAATTAGAGGATACAAGCAAAACTGACAAAATCAATAAACATGAAACTATTTCAGCCAACGCTTTTAAAGCACAAACTCACTTGTCCCTGTTAGCAGCAGCTTTTTGTCGGACTTCTTGTATCCTTTCTTTATCATTAACTAGAATTACAAGACTTTGAGATTTCTTTCTGACATTGCTTCCTTGATCCCTTCCACTGGAGTCAATATATTGAAAATCAGACAACGTCTGCAAAGAGAGAAACATTCTAATAACTAAAATAATAATCCAAACCAAACCTCTTAAAGGTAATTAAAAGTTTCAGAGAACGTATAATCAAAATTGCAAGTGTCATATAGCTTTAAGGGGGAAAAAAAAAAAGGTTACTGATATTTGGTATGCATGTTCCTTGATCTCATCTATGACACGCTCTGATCCATGGGCTACCAAGTATTCCAAAACAGTTAAAGCCTGGAGCATGATACAAGGAATTTGTCAATTGAACTGTTAAAGCAAAACCTAGAAAAGGAAATCAGCACTTAGAAAAAGATAATAAGACTTGAGATGAAGACAAAAGGCAAAACTCAGCATAAAATAAAAGAGAAACAGTAATAACTAAAAAAAATGTGGGATGATTTCACAATTATTGATCACATGAAAGATCATAGTTCGAGAGAGAGAATTTTATGAAGGGGATGATTTCACACTTATAGATCACATGAAAGATCATAGTTTGAGAGAGAGAGAGAGAGAAACTTCAAACAAATCCCAGGAACCTTGCATAAGAATCCTCCAAAAATAGCATTTCATACAACATAAAAAAGGCAAACCTTGTACACATGACGCCAATTCTTGCCAGTATCATTAATACGCTTCCAGATAACTGCCATGATCATCTGATACTCATGACTGCATCAATGATTCAAAATGAACCCTTTTAGAGAGGGGAGAGGGAGAGGGAGAGGGAGAGGGAGAGGGAGGGGGGGTGATGTGTGGAAGGATTCATAGAAGTATTTTGTGAAAGAGTTATTTCAGCTTACTAGTTTCTGCTAGCCTGTGCAATATCAGCAAGATGTGATCCGTGAGGACCCCAGGGTTCATTACTAGTTGCGTCAAGAACCTGAAAAATAAGAGAACCAAAAGTAATTATAATAAGCTGTTTCACAATCATCATCATCATCATCATCTTCTTTTTTTTTACCTTCCTCTTCTAGTTGGTACTCACAAACCCCCTCCAAGAAATTGTTTGCACCCAAGAGGAGTCGAGCCTTAGACCTGATGCTTCATAAGGCACCAGCCAAGTGACTTACCCACTTGAGCCAACCCCTTCGGGTCTATTTCACAATCATATGGTATTGCATTTCAGACCATCCAATAACCATTTCAAGAGTTTATAGAGAGGAGCTAATAGGTTCACAAGAACCACCCTGATCGGTCACTTCTTCCTATGTTGAACAACCAAGTTAATCCAAATAAGAAATAAGCAGCAGACTTGGGCAGTCATTTGATACTGTACAGATGGAATTCACTCGTTCATATTCACCCTAGGCATTGAATGCTACTACTGGATGCTTGAATGGGGTTCTATAAATTAAGTAACCCATTCCGCTCCTTTCCATTTTACTTCCATCAATGTTGCAGTCAACACCACTAAACCAGGTTTCGGCCACAAGCCATAACTGCTGCATAAGAAAACTAGTCCCTGACGCCCCTTGATAAGGCTTTACATCCAAAAGCTATATGAGAAACTTAGAAATACAAGAAAGACGGGTTTTACAGCCAAAATTCAAATGCGTGCACTTAGAAAAAGAGCAAAACTTCTATCACGGGGACTCCCATAAAGACATTTCATATTTGGAGACATTAGTAAAACGACTGAAATTAACAATGAAATTTACTAAAATTACTTTTTTATATGTATTAAAATTAAAATGAATATTGTAGAGCTTATGGTGTCATTTGTTACAATTATACAAGCATAAAAGCTATACATCAAGGACAGAGCCACGTTAGTCTTAGTTCGGTATCTGACAAATAAACGTATTGGACATGGAAAGGGAAGGAAATCAGAAATTCCTCGTTATGAAGTGTACTCTGACAAAAAAAACATTAAAAATTCAGTTACTTGTGCCAAATCTTACACCAACCCTCCAAAAAAGATTCTAAAACTGGAAATGTCTGTTTTCTTCCAGAATAACAAATGTGTCATTGTGCACGTGTGGATACATTTGTATAACATGGCATCCCAAGCAACAACGTTTTCTTGTACATTCCAAACTGGACAGAAAGCTTACTGGTATTAAAAAAATTAAAAAAAATTACCTTCTGCTCTATTCCAGGAACTTTTAGAACTTTTTTATTCACCCCTCTCTTGCTGCAAGAAAAAAGAAAAGGGTCATACTTGTGAGGATGCTACAGATCGACTGAATAGCTTATTAATACATATGTAAGCATGATACAATTGAAAAAGACGATGATAGATTGGATATTCCTGCACTACAATAATGAAACAAATACTTATCAAAAAATAATAATATAATGAAACAAATAAAAAAAAAAATGTAATAAAATTTCTTCACAAAACAATCATGTACTTCAATATGGGACTTCCAGAAATCAAATCAAACTTACATGTCCCGGACCGTTTGATCAAACGCCTTCTTCATTGTAACTTGAATGCAAAATTGTATTAAGATGAAACACACTTCACTTTATTTCGAGGACTGCCACAAGGAAGACAATGGTAACACAAATATGCCACAAAATCAGGTGCTTACAGTCAATAACCAAATAAGACAAATTCTAGCAGCCATATTATGAGAGAATTTCAAGGATGATTTTTTTAAATTAAAAGGAAAAAATACACACAGCAAAAAAATTAAAATCAAATCAAAGTTAGCCACAAAACTTTTGGGGCACTCTTAAATGAACTGAAGGGAGAAATTAAATCTCTCCCCCAAAAAATTGGCATATCCTAAAACATGCGGATGAAGGTGTATCATCATTCATTACATAAAAGTTCTAGCATCTCTCCAACAGCTTAAAATTCAATACATCCAAATTTCAGTTAAATTTAGACAAACAAAAATAGGTGAATAAATAAAATTTGATCAGAAAACAATACCTGAAAGAATGGCAATGCTACAACAATAATATGTGAACTTTAGATCTTTCCCGCTGCTTAAAACCTAATCAAAATAAAACATTGGCAAGCATACAAGTAAGAAAGAAAGAACATTTTGCATCAGAAATCTACAGACACATCAAAATCTAATTAAACAGAAATCCAAAACACTACATCCAACAACCCTAATTCCGATCACATATGATGAAACCAAAATTGCACACAAGAATAATATGAGAAAGAAAAAAATAGAATCAATGAATGCAAGCGGCCACAGAAATGGCAGTACATGATCGAGCTATAAAACACAAACCACAACCAAAGGTCCAAAACCCTAAATGACAGAAAGACCGAGCTAAATATATGTATATCGACACAATCAAAAAATGGAAAATTTAAGTCAAAATAGATCTGAAAAACAGATCAAGCAGCATAATTCAAGAAAATTGAAGCAAACCCAGATCGATTATTGAGAAGAAGAGATCGAACCTGATCGAATTGACCCAATATCAGGAGGCAAAGAGGGCGTCGAATACCACCGTTATCTCAGAGGGGTGGCAGTTGATACTTGCGGGTAGAGAGAGAAACAGATGAGAGAGAGAGAGAGAGCGAGGAGCTGAAATTGTGATGAAATCCTAAAATTGAAATTAAGCTGTAATAGTTGCAGAGAGAAGATGGAAAGGGGGAGGATGGGAGTTCCGGTCTTGTTTTCTCTCTCTAGAATTCCGCGGAGAGAGAGGAAATGAAAAGCGAGGAAGACAGCGCACCTTGCACGCAGGAATTTATGGGACAAAATAAATTTATGAGTTATAACTTTATTTCATTTATTTTCTCTTTTTAATATGATTTTTTTGGTAGTTAATTTTTTAATTTATAGGTACTTTAATTTTTTTTAATATATATATATATTTAATATGATCAATCATATGTTTCTGTAGCTGTAGTATTGTAATGGTCAAACATGAAGTTATTTACACATAATTCATAAACTACCAAGTCAACATTTTGCTTCTAAATATACTGTGTGTGTAATATGTAATAAAGTATATATTGTAATTGTACACTGTGTGTGTATATATGTAATAAAGTATATATTGTAATTGTAGCTTAGTGATATAATTTATGAAAATTCAAACAACCATGAAGCAAATTTGAGTGTTTTTTTTTTGTTAGAAATAAACATATATATGAAATTTCAAATTTCCATTTGCTTTTAATTTTTGAAAAAGAAAATTTTCAAAGGTGAAAATAAAATTAAAATTTATAAAAAAAATAGATATATTCCAAATAAATATTTATTTTAACACTTCTCGTATGATTGTTTTCAAAGACGCAATTGGCAAAAGAGAATTTTGAACATTCCTCTTTTATTTTTCTTTTTAAACAAGAAATTATTATCGAAAAACAAAAACTAAATCAAATAATATCTTTCTAGAATGGTGTTAAGATATTTTTCAAGCACCTATTATATTACTACCAAATTTAGAAGCATAATGCTTGCACCCAAAAAAAAAATAATAATAAAAATAAATCAATATATATGTTTTTTATTTCATGCTCTTAGGACCAGTTTCAACATCTGACCCTGGGTTTGGATTGGTTTGATTTATTGAAATAAATCAGATTTAGATCATAAAACCTATTCTCTTATTTTTTTTTCCTTTATTTTTGAAAAAATTTAAATAATATGTAACAAAGAAAGAATTATTTTGTAAGGCAAAATAGGGGTGAGGGACTCGAACACTAGCACACCTGCTTAGGGAGCTAGGTAGGGATGGCTCAATATAATTTGAGGTGTTAGGTGGAAAAAAATAAAGTAGCTGTTTAATAAAATATATCCATATTTTTGTGTTAATAAATACGCTCATTAATTGTTTTGTAATTTTTAATTTAGCATTAAGATTTTTTGAAGTTATAGTTTCATCATTCGTTAATTGGCTTC
>JAOTQH010035935.1:0-17847 GCA_025631255.1 Cornus kousa | reverse complement strand
AAAAATGTCATTTAAGAGAGTTTAAAAGATATATATATATGTATATAGATATATATATATTTTTTTGGTAATGTTCATGAAAACATATAAAAATATCAAATTAGGATTTTAACTTTTGATCATTATTCACGAAACGTTTCGACACCGTACAACACAAAATATATTTTATCAAACAAGTTCTTTCCACTATTCACTACCACATAACTAGACAAAAAGAAATACACCAAAAACAAAACACGTACCAAACATGCTCTTAATATGTTTCTATTTTAGAATGAACCATAGCACCACCTTTTGCTTCATATGAAATTAAAAAACAAAACAAAAATGATTGCCAAGGGCCTCTTTGGAATGCTTTTTGTTTTAACTCAAAACAAAACAAGTATTTTATTGTAGTGTGTTTGGTAACATCTATTTGTTATAAGATTTTTTAAAGCAACAATATAAAACATATTTGGTAAAAAAGTATTGCAAGTTTGAAAAATATAATGGTTAATTTATAAATGTCATTTAAGAATTTATCAAAAAAAAAAAATTATTGTTAATCGTTACAGCACATGCTATAGTGCGAAAATATATAAAAATACTAAATTGATGTTTCAATTTTTGACCACTATTCACGAAACGCTTCGACACTGTACAAAACAAAATAGTTTTTACTAAACGGATTTCATTGCTACAGCACCCGACAAAATTAAAATAGTTTTTTTTTTTAATATTTTTGTTTGTTGAATGAAAATGATAGGATGGACAAAGCAACATATTTCTTTGTTTTATTACAAAGGAAATGAGAGTGATATATATTTGATAGAGTAATTTTTAAATGATTGACGAGTAAAAATAACATTTTATATTTATGGGTGGGGGAGTATGTTTTTTCTCTCTGACCCTCCTCTCTTAAATAGAATTTTGGTGGGATAAGAAAATGTGGGTCACGGCTTTTTCCCTTCTTACTTTCTCCCTTTGTTCCTTTCCTTCCAATCTTTCCCTTCCTCCATCATTCTTTTTGCTATCCTTCCGACCAAACAAAACATAAATTGATCACCGTCCTAACAGGTTCTAATTAAAAATATTAAAAAAAAGAAGAAGAAGGGATTGAATGGGTGTGGACATTGAACAAATCCGACGGAACAAATTAATTAAAAGCCTTCTTATGATAATAGTACGAGTTCTCACTGCAGTAATTAAAAATGAATAGACTCGTCATGAATGGCTCTTTTGACAGCTGTACTCTAATTAAATTGTTATCATTGTACATAATTAGTTAACAAATTTAAAATTTTCAAATAATTCTAACACGCCCGTTTAATAGTTAGGTGGGCCAAGTTTAAGCTGCACCAAAATCGAATACAAATGTTGGGAATGGAATTGCTTTATGGTCAAATCTTGTCTAGTTGTCGGCCTTACACATAAGATGAAGTGTGTCTCATTTTAAAATATTTAGCCACAACAATCGATGATAAATATAGATCGAGACTGTTATCATTTCCCCTTTTCGTCATGAGTGAATATATTGGTATTGGGTGCGTCATGTCATCATTAGTGTACTTACTTAAAAAAATATATTTCATCCGTTCCAAATATAAGTGTCATGCAGAGTAGTAATTTTTAAGAGGACGTGTGCGACATATGTTATCTACTGACAAATTACTAACTTGCCCTTTTAAATTTTGAATGTTTAAGTTTGAAATTGAAACTCAAAGGATATTTTTGGAATAATGTGAAATATATTATTTGAAAAAGAAAAATGAACACTTATTTTAGAACGGACAAAAAAAGAGATGACACTTATTTTGGGACGGAAGAAATAATATATTATCTCATTATCAATAATTTTATAAGTAAGTGGGCTAACTTTTTTTGAAATAAAGCATTGTCATTTGGTGAATACACTAATGAGATGACGTGTCTCACCATCTAATATCGTTCTCGTCCACGAAAGAGTAACCTATTTTAGACTTTTCCTGTATACTAACATTTATAGGATATATATCATGCATGGTTATCGGTTGCGGTCACATTATAACGGGCTCGGACAAAATTAATGTATACTGATCAATACGAATCACGTGTCGTATGACACAGTGGACAAAATAAATGTATACAGACCGATATGTATCACGTATCGGACTATATGACGAACCATGATACCATGTGTCATGATTACATTGAACATATTTTCCGATAGATATCAGTACAGAATGCAGGCATAGTATTTCGGTGCAGAGAGTGGTATCGACTTTTCCTTCCCTCATCCGACTAGTGTGGGCTCCATACCAGTTAATACCCCTGAACCTTACTTTCTTGATACTATTTCAACTCTGCATGCCAGTGAAGGGAGGTCGATCATTTATTAGGGTAACAACCACTAAATTCACTATATATATATATATATATATAACCATTCCAATTTCCATTCCCCAATTCAAAACTCAAGAAGCTCTTTGTGCGAGAGACAAGTCTCCCATGTCTAGTCCATTTCTTGTTACCATCTTGGCAGTAGCCCTAGTAGTAGTGTTCTTTGGGTGCACAGTAGCACCACGAGCCGAGGCGCGGGCTTTCTTCGTGTTCGGAGATTCCCTCGTCGATAATGGCAACAACAACTACTTGGTGACCTATGCACGAGCCGACAGGCCGCCCTACGGCATTGACTATCCGACCCGCCGCCCCACGGGACGCTTCTCCAATGGCCTAAACATCCCTGACCTCATCAGTAAGTTTTCATAGCCTTATTTTTTGAAGTTAAACACATTTTTTTTGTCTAGTTGTACACTAAAGCTGTTCATAATGTGCATTACCAGGTGAGGCGATTGGGGCGACCGAGTCCACATTGCCCTACTTGGACCCTGCCCTCAACGGCCAAAGCCTACTTGTTGGCGCCAACTTTGCTTCGGCAGGAATTGGGATCCTCAATGACACTGGAATTCAGTTTGTAAGTAGAACTAGTATGTGTGTGTTTGTGTGTGTTTTTGTTTGGATGTATGGACAATTTATGTGGCACGTATGTATGTACATCTTATGTGGCACGTATGTGTACGTTGTTCCGTTTCTCTAAGCGATCACTATTAAGGACACAGAAAGTTAGAAAAAAGAAATATCATGTGGATTGGCACGTGAACATCAACTGCTACGTAGACGTGTGTAGATATTACTAGATAATAGATATATATCAGTTCTTCATCCTTGACGTTCAAACTTCAAGTAACCAACTTTTTCTTCTCTCGGGAAGGCAGGAAGCTGATGTTACCTGCAGCTTCTTTCTTTTTTAAGTTCGTTTAGATTTTGTTTATGTAATGTTTGGTAGTACTGAATGAGTGTTCTGAATTTGGAATTTGAAAAAGTTTAGTTCAAAAATATATAATAATAATAAAAATAAATTAAACAACCAAAAATAAATAAAAATTTAGTGAAATATCAAAAATATATAACAATAATAAAAATAAATAAAAGACAATCTAGCATCCAATAACTATGCTACATGTCCATTGAGCCAACAGACATTCATGATTTTTCTTTAAAGAAACCTATCAGCAACCAGAAGATCAATTTTGCCCTTCCAATGCTTGATATGACAGCAAACATTTAATGGAAGCGGGATTATGAAACGTATACGGAGTTTATGTGGAATATGGACAAACCTCCTTGTGACAGAGACCTAGAACTCCCAAGAAAGGAACATTACCAGGCTACCAGCCCTTCTCTTATATTCTCCGCCCTGTTTTGCTGCTTTCCAGTAAAGGGCTGCTATTCTCTCTCATTAGTTGGACATCAGTTCTCATGCTGTTCCAATTTTAAGCTTTAACTATAACACACACACACACACAGATTCAACACTAATTCAAACCAAATTCTATATTTACAGTTAACTACAGCGACGTAACTTCTTTCTTTTTTCGTGGTTAGGCGAACATAATAAGAATCTTTCAGCAAATACAGTTCTTCCAACAGTATCAGGTAAGGGTGAGTGCGCTGATCGGACCAGCACAGGCGCAGCGGCTAGTGAACGGCGCCCTGGTCCTGATCACACTAGGTGGCAATGACTTCGTCAACAACTACTTCTTGGCGCCAGTCACGGCAAGAAGGATCCAATTTGGATCCAATATCCGGGCGTTCTCCCAGTATCTCATCTCCGAGTACCAGAAAATCCTTATGGTACTTGTCATTGCTTCTTAACTGTTCATTTCTAGCAAGATACAAGTTGTAACCAGTATGGACACACCATGCTTCAATATAAAGATGGAGAGATTAGACAGACAAAAACAATTTTGACAGAGAGAGGTTTTCTAACTATATGGGGTGATTGCAGAACCTCTACGACTCGGGAGCTAGGAGGGTCCTGGTGACGGGAACTGGACCATTGGGTTGTGTCCCATCTCAGTTAGCCGCGAGGAGCACAGATGGGAACTGCGTGCCAGAGCCCCAACAAGCTGCGGCCATCTTCAACCCACTCCTTATCCAAATGATTAGAAACCTCAATGGGAAGCTAGGCTCAAATGTGTTTGTCGCTGTTAATGCGATGGAAATGCAAAATAACTTCATCAGCAACCCCCAAGCCTATGGTTTGTTCAGCATCATGCTTTCCAGTTTTGATATTTCAACAATATGCATATATATATACACCAAGTAAACATATGAATGTTGGAAAGTGTGTGTAATATACATTCTTTGGGAAAATGAGTGCTTACAGGACTCTTTTTCTTGGCTTGAACAGGTTTTGTTACATCAAAGGTAGCATGTTGCGGACAAGGACCCTACAATGGACTTGGACTCTGCACCATTGCCTCAAATCTCTGCCCTGATAGAGATGTTTACGCATTCTGGGATGCCTTCCATCCAACTGAGCGGGCAAACAAAATCATTGTCCGAACAATCGTGGGTGGATCTACCAAGTACATGTATCCCATGAACCTAAGCACCATAATGGCCATGGACTCTAGGAACTGATATAAGATCCCTTCGAAGAAATATTTAGATAAGGATATATGTAATCCATATTTCAATTTCCCTCGAGTATTCATTGTTCATGTCCTCTGTCTGGAACTCCAGTTTGGCTAGATGCACTTCTGTCAATCCCAGTTGAAATGCATAGTCAGTAGGCCTAAGTATAAGGGCTCGGTAGAAGTTAAACGTAGAGCATTGGTCCTATCTTCAGTAAATATGTTTCATGTTTTAGTGCACTTAAGGGGCACAAGTGATTTTTCATTATTGATCATGTAGCGTCTCAAGTTCCAGTGAACAATTATGTTACCATAAAATGTTGAGTAGCTTGGAATATTGTGAAAGATATATGAAATATATCAAACTGTTTGTCATTTGATTAGTTGAGGGCTTCTCTATTGTTTCTTGCAGTTGTCATTTTCTTCAAATACCCATACAATAAAATTTGATACTCAGACAGCTAATGAAGAAGATACTAAGTTGAATTCAGGAAAACAATACTAAGGCGAGGCAGTAAGATTTGAATAAAGTTTGTGTGCGCTTCCATATGAAATGGGAATATACTTCCATGGTTACATATCAGCTACTCAAAAATCGACAGACAATTATATGGTAACAAGACGACCTCCCCATGGGGACCATTGAAGCACAAGAAATTGCCTGCACTTTGAACTATGAATATATGCTGCTGAAACAATGAATGAAAACTAAACAGGAAGCCAGATAGAGGCGCATTGGAAGAACAATAGGAAGTGATCTTTCTAAGTTCAAATGGACATAAAATATTTTATTCAGTAGATCATTAGAATTATTACAGATATGAAATGACAATGACTGAGGAAGGTAATTGAAGTGGCAAGGTGAAAAGAAACCTCATTGGTGCAGGTAGAACGCTCCTTGAAATGATGAACTGACACAGAAAAAATCAGTGTGAATAAGCTATTAAGAGGCTCCTTTTTTTTTAAGTAAGGATGAGAATTCTTGAAAGTGGAGGAAGCAGCTAGTTTCCTGTACCGTATCATTTTGATTGCATATGAATAGCATCAATGTCAAATGCCCCACCACTGTACAGAAAACTCAAGACATAATTCCAGCATTTCTCTGCAAACAGTCCTCCACAAATTTCACTGGGAAACTTCAACTTTCAAAGGAGACAAAATTCTCACTGCCCCGCACAACTCTGATGCATGTTAACCACACCCTAAATAATTCTGATCTTAGATGATAACAAGGTATTCCACGAAGCAACTGCAACGAAATGAACCATGATTAAGATGTCCATATTTAAAAATATCACTAATACTACAGAACTACGATAGGAAGACAGAAGCTAAAAACCAAGAAGTTTTTCTCATTATATAAAATTACAACTCAACATAGTGCAATTTAGTCCCAATTCATTAGAAATGGACCGAGATGATATGATGACAAGAAGAGAAAGTAGAGCAGTATGGTCATATACAACAGAGACCCATTGATGATGCATCAGTAAGAAAAGGTAGATTCATTTACATAAAAGATAAAAGACAGAGGCCGGCCAAAACTCACATTGGATGAAGTAACTAAAACAGATTTAAAAAAATGATATAGTAGGAAACATGGCTTGTAATAGAAAAGAATAGAAAAAGAAAATTCATATGGTCAAATGAGATAAAGGCAAAGATGATGATGATGATGATGACGACGACAACAATACACCGAGATGATGACAACAACGATAAACCGAGATGATGACAATCATAGTGATGAAGATGGTGATGAATCATGTTTGTAGTTAACAGGAAGTGATGCCTAGTTAGACCAGGACAGAGAAAAGCTAAAGCCAAGTTTTTCCAATATTTGCCATTGTGTAAATCCAAAAAAGAGAAGAATGACTAGGCAGTGGTCTCACTTAAGAGATTCTAATGTACAACCAACATGCCTATTATCAAATATACAGAAAAATTTCTTAAGTTCTAATCCAAATCATCATTATCATCATCAGCCTTGCCTTAATCCCATATGAATGGAGTCGATGACATGAATTCTCTATTTCCATCCTATTCTACTACAAGCCATCTCTCCTCTAATATTTTTAACTTTTTAAAATCATTTCTAACGATTTCATCCCATGTTAATTTCGAGTTGTATCTTGCTCAGACCAGTAAATAGGGCTGAGGATATAGTTCAAGCCACTAGTAGAAAACAAAAATAACTAGTTATAGTAAGTGTAAAAGAGTTAAATGACTCGAACCGAGATGCTCTAGCACTGCTTCCTAAGAGCAGCGTGTCCACCGATTTCACCTTAGCGGCTTGCTTCAACTCATAATTCAATCTGCCTCCTACCCTCTAAGCAAATTAACCTTCCTCTTCTCACCGGTGCTGCGGTGCATCTATAGGTCTTCTATGTATGTGTCCATACCACCTAAGTTTACTCTCTCTAATCTTATAACTAATAGGTGACACACCTAATTTTTCCATCACTTATTGGTTTGGAACCCTATCTCTTCTAGTCACTCCTATAATCCATCACTCTGCGCCATATAAAATGTTGGCCAAATAACTATTCGGCTACATGAATAGTTGTTCTTGCTTTGTTGTTCGCCATATCTTAATTTCGGCTACATGAATTCGTTGTTCTTGCTTCGTTTAAAGACCAACACTCTGCGCCATATAAAATGTTGGCCAAATAACTATTCTATAAAATTTTCCTTTCAGTTTATATGGCATTCGTTTATCACAAAAAAATGCCACTACCATTCCTCCATTTTTTCTAATCCAAATTTGTTTATTAAATAATATACACATGACATAAAAAATAACTGTGTTAATCCAACATCACTGAAAGTTAAAACGGTTATGCACTCAAATCTTTCTTCAAACTGCAAGTGCAGATAGGGCAACTCCTAAGGTTGCAATTTATTTTCCCAGGATAGCATCAAATTATAATGCGCAAGGTATTAGCATCAACCAGTGGGCACTAGCCTAGATGGTATAAGTTCTCCTCCCCAAAGGGGAGATTGAGTGTTCGAGAACTGGAAGGGTTAAAATATAGTGGGGTGAGTGTGCGAATTCTTGAACTTTCGAAGAAAAGGTATTAGCATCAAACTGAAATCAACATAATTGAGTAATCAATTAAAACAAACAAATAATTGGAGATTTTCCACACAATGATAGTGAAATATAGCTGATTCTCTTTTATTGCCATTTTCGGGAGTCCTCCCAGATAGGTCTTATTCTTAAAGTAGTTGTGGCCGGAAATTAATTCTCAAGGCAGCATGAAAAAAGTTTGAGGGCTCAGTCTTCGTAATCAAAGCAGTTAGTGTAATTTTCTGAAGACATTTGGTATAAGCAGGGACAGAACCAGCTTGGCCCCATTGGGGGCAGCTGCTCTCACTCAGAATTTTTTCTTTAACTTTATATATATTACACTAATTATAAAGTTGACAAAGCAAATTTTTTTTTGGGTTCTCGTGAACCTTCGAAAGGGGTATGATATTCCCACTCGATTTAATTTTTTTGAAGAAATGGCATAATTGTCCCTCAAAAAAGAAGTATTAGAGTGTCTTTTGAGACGATTGTGGAGAGAGGGAGTGATTCTTAGGGAGAATCATACTATTTCATAGTTTTTTTATAATAAATTGAAAAACAAATGGAGTACGAATACATTTATCAAAATTCTCCAACCTCTTGAGTTTATAATATTTCCTTTATCTTATTATTGTCAAAAGTTAGCCCTTCTTAGGATATATCATGACCCAGTCACTGGGTGCAAGGACTTTCAACTATGCCATGACCTCCCACTCTTCTGCCAGATTGTTTTGGACAGGAGGCAACTGGGTATACTAAGCATGCACAGACTCTAGCATGGCAACCCCTCACTTCGAAGTTCTAAAGGAAATAAACAGACTGGAAGTAAACCCTCAAGTCTTTTACTAATTATCACTCTCTTAATATGTTGAATCAGTTATAGAATTCATTTTTGTAAAGGAAACCAAGAGAAAATAATTGCCATACCAAAAGCTTATAGATGTGTATGTAAAGGGAAGTTCCAATAGGAGATCATTAGTGCAATATATTTTCTTCCCTTTTGGAAGGAAAAGCACGAAGGAATATGGCAAATTTGTATGGAATAATATTCCTATTACATAAAATCCATCTCCACAAAACAAGCGGAAGTAGAACAGTACCTCTCACCAAACATCATGACAGAGTTATCTCTCTCCTACTGGTAAATGCTTTAACCAACCTTACAACCAGGTAGGTCCTTCATTACTCTGGCCTCTTCTTCCAACATTCTTTGTCTATGCTTTGAAAAACCAAGAAAAGATAACATAATTACATAAGATATTATATCAAAAAATAAAATGCCTCAGAAATATATGAAAGACAATGTTGACACCTTAGTGAAGCCTTTTTTTTTTTTTTTCATCTCGTGCAGCCCTTAGTCGTCTTAGAAATTACTATCCCGCTTCATCCTCTTCAGATTTAAGCATAGGCTGCGTTGTTTCACAAGTAGGATATTTTTCTTCATTGAACTTCTTAAGGAAT
This sequence comes from Cornus kousa, assembly GCA_025631255.1. Classification (NCBI taxonomy): domain Eukaryota; kingdom Viridiplantae; phylum Streptophyta; class Magnoliopsida; order Cornales; family Cornaceae; genus Cornus; species Cornus kousa. The sequence goes on along the minus strand of JAOTQH010035935.1, from coordinate 8,379 downwards.
AAACCCCAAATAGAGATATTGCAAAAAGAAAAGGACCCTAAATTTTAATGAGTAAACATATACTGAAACAACAACAACATCATCTCAAAGATCAAATTCAATTTTATTTTTACTTTTTGGTAGATGGAAACAACAACTACAGGTGATGAACCCAATCTCAACAAATGGGGAAATATAATGATGTCTAATGGGGAATGTCAAGAACAATTTATATAGTTAAAAATAGAATACAGATCATAAATTTCATGTCCAGCAATTAGAAGAACTTTCAAATCACATTCTCAAACCAGCTATTATCTGTTTTTGAATAAAAAACTTACTGCCTGATTTCATCAGGGTTTCCAAAAGAAGCCACCAACCAAGCTTACCAAGCTGCAATTTGAGTGAAATGAAGTCATCCAATTGTAATTCCATAGCACTCCAATGACTCGCGACAAAAGAATTAGCTTGACATTTGGTCCCAAAATGTTAACTTCCTTATTAGCTGCATCATTTATGATTTATCTCAAAAAAAGGCCTCCACTATCCAATGCTGGTTTCGTCTACCATGAGGTGTTGAAAGGGGTAGCCTATAAACAGACCAAACATTCGACACTATTTTGCACAATGAGCTTCTCTTGATCTCAAACCTGCATCCTCGCGCTTGTTAACCCAAGCTTTTACCATTGCAACAAGCAATAGAACCTGAATCTTTTATCTGCAGCTTCTAAATAGGTTGTGCATCCTACGACCGAGTGGTCAAATAAAGCATGGACTGACTTCTTCATGGATTCTTGATATGAAGTACATTTACTATTATCAAGCAGGTGCTCCTTGAAATGCTATAGTTTAAAATTTTCGTGCTGCTTTTCTAAAATCCTGGTAATATCTGTAAGTTCACAAGCCATGCCTAGCAGAGAGAGACCCACCCAACTCAATTTATCACTATTCTTAGAATAGAAGGATAATAAGTACAGATACAAAGCATCATGTACAATCAAGATAAAGAAATAAGCATATAAGCAAAAACTCTCTAAGACAACCTAAAGGGATGTCTCTAAGCAGCCAAGGCCAAGAGCAAGCAAGAGTATCCCTATCTGCCTAGGCGTTCGAATGTGTATGAAATACCATAAGGGCCCAATATCTCAACACCACCTTTGTCTAAAGTTTCGAGTGAGACTTCATATTCAAAAGACATCATCATGTACTCTATCCTCCCAAAGTGAAAATTTACCAGAAAATTCCCCAACATCCAAGACAAAAGGTCCATCCATATTTCAAAGTTCAATCCAAGTATCATTTATTAATAAAGTGTTTATAGTAATAATAAATTAATTAATTTAAGAACCCGCCAGTCCTATAACCTAATAATATCAAACTGCCACCTTCCTGGGAAAGTACTAGAGTTTTGAGTTGTTGAGTTTCCTCACCAATCTTAGGCTTCTGGTTCGGCCTCTCCTAGGTGTAAGTAAGCTTCCTTAAGCTAGAGTTAGGGTGTACCAGATTTTGAGATGATTCTTCTCCAATAACCCAATTTTCTCACTATCCAGCTTACAACCAATGCCATTCTTTTGAAACTTTCATTTAAGCCTTAATGCAGTCCACATTCCTGCAAATGTGACTAAATTTTACAGTTAAATCCCTTCAAAAAATGATTTTTTTATTTCATTTAAAAAAAAAAAAAAACCCAAAGTATTGGACTTAAATCAAGAATCAAGTTCACATTGATGATTGATTAATAGAGCCAAAATTTTAATTTTCTTCAGTTTTCACACAGACAAAACAAGAATTCATCCTAGAGAACAAGATAATACCGCAGCACAAAGTTGCAACAAGTACAACAATTGCAAATTACAAAAACCTCTATAGTCTAGAGAGAATCGTGGTGAAGAACAAGAGCTGACCTTCGTATCTCGCTGCCTTCGCCGACCTCTATCAGCAACACAATCAGCTTCTGACCTCTCTCTCTCTATATATATATACACACATTTATATATCTTCTCTCACTAAAACAATGATGACCGGTGGCCGGACTGAAAAGATGGTTCAGTGGAAGAGTTTGCACTCGGGTGTGGATGGGCACTACGCAACTTTAAAAGTAACAAACCAATGATTGTTTGCAGTCATAAGTAGTCACGTGAACGGCACGTGAACAAGACCAAAGGGTAATAAAGCACCGGACTGTAACATTAACGTGGCATGTGATTACTCGTTACTCCGCAAGCCAAATTGCACCGTTCCAATCCACGTCGTACTCTCTGGTTCACTTCCTTTTTCTCTCCTCTTCGTAGTTAGCTTCCTGAAATCTGATATTTCAGTGGTGAGTGATCGTAGTGTAATCTGATAAGAGTTTGAGGTAGGTAATTGCTAATTCTTCGTCTAGGGTTTCTTTACTGTTCGTCTCTTTCTGTGATTTTTGTTATTTAAGCTTTATAAACCATTAATCTGATCAGTAGGCTTCAGTATTGGGTGTATTCTATTGAATTTGTGTGAAAAAACCCAGAAACCATTGACCCTTTATATGAAATACTCATTTGGATCACTTCTTTGTGCATATGTGTTTGTGAAAATCAAAATGTTTAGGAAAAAAATCGAAATGTTGGAATTGTCATTTGTTTGTGCTCTGTTTTATGTATGTAATGTGTTTGGAGATTTGTGATAAGATTAAAGAATTTCATTGGACTGTATATAGTTGAATGTTCATAGCATCTGTGATCTTACTTGCTTGTTACTTGTGAAATTGCAGCCTCAAAATTAGAGATTCTTCACTTGTCAAATAATGGGTGAAGTTCCTTCTTTGTTTACCTTGTGCATGGATGCAATTAGAAAAGAAATTGTTCAAGGTAACTTCATATGCTTATTGTTATTTTGATATCGAATAATTGAAATAATACTAAGTGTGAATGGCTAATGGAGTACTGTTCTATTGTGGTATCAGGGAATGATCTTCTGCCATACATATATGGACTACCGTCGGACTTGTTTGATTGCTTGTTGATGCACTTACCCCCACTGGCCTTGCAAATGATACAGGAAGAAATGTCAGTTGAACAGCTCACTCTATTTCGTATTTCTATAGATTTATGTTTCTACTTAAGGTTATCATTTTTATGAAGATTTTAAATTTATGGTTTTTTGAGTGAAAAGCCGTTGTATAAGTATTTTTTGTACATTTAGAATTATGGAAGAGTTTCTTGATTTGGTTGAATGAAAGTCTAAGGCAATACCCAATATATGTTCTATCTATATGGTGTTGTTGGGAGGGAAATAGTGGAGACAAATCTTACTTTGGCATTATTTTGCACAAGTGTCTACTTTCATACTCGAACATTTTGTCTCTCTCTTCATGCTTGTCACTCCAAGCATTTACCACTACGTTATTTTATTTTATTTTATTTTTTATTTTCATATGGTAAAATGGATCTGGTTTTTTTAGCCCGCGTGACTTGTGAAATTGCTAATAGCTAATTTGAATAATTTTAGGGGTTCTATGAATGTGATTATTTTAATATTTTGTATGAAACCGAAAAATTACATTGCTTCATAGAGAGATGATGTATTGCGACACTACTACTAATGTCGTGTCCATGCTTCATAGATCTGACTAGATGATTAATTGTGTTGGCCATTTCTCTGTTATGCTGCTACTATTACAAGGCAGGTAGCCAGCAGTTTAATTATCATGATACTTACCTTATCTTGTGTTTTTTTCACTGCATTATTACTTCCAGACAATTAAAGTAGAATTATACACATTACTCTGCATATTTTATTAGACTAAAAGCATGAGAATTTTAAATATATATATATATATATATATATATATTTCAGTTATTGGGTTTTCTCTTATTTATATTTGGGTATGCTTTTCTTCCTGAGCTCTTCATGTCACTTACTGTTTTCATGGGACACTGACTGAAGGGATCCATTATTTTCTTTCTTGTGCCAGACAAAATATATGTACTTTTTGTTCTCTCTATAATTGCAATGGACATGAGTGATTCAATTTACATGCAATGTATTTATCATTGCTTCTCAACAACTCTACGTACTTGGAAACTTGTGCTTTCTTAACTCACACGACTGAGCTTATTGTTTTCCATCTCTCACTCATCTTGGCTTAATACAGTCATCTCATTTACTGTGGTAGAAATTCTTATTCTTCCTTTTTCTTTTTCTTTTTCTTTTTTCCTTTCCAGGCTATTGAATAACTGGGATGACCATGAATCTGCCAGTGATTGCATTAAAAATCGTCGAAAACGTAAAAGGTTAGCAAGAATGGAGTTTCACTTTTAATTACAAAGAATATTATCAACAGACCTATTTATTAGATATAGAAGACAAAAGTGAAACAGGGAACAGTTTCTGATTGAAACTAATGTTTTCAGATATCTGAATTTTGAGACAGCATGGAGGACACTATATAAGTCACGTTGGCCCAGTCTTGTCCGGCAGAACCAACCAGTGGATTGGTTGGCAAAACAGGATGCAGCAAATTGTGAATTGACAGATGACTGGCAGCAGATGTACTGGGAAACACATCTACAGAAGTATGTCCGTATGGACATATTAGTATATATTATTACTTTATCCATTATTTAACATGTTTTTTTAACTGAATCATTATTTAACATTTCATTATATTGATATGAAAAAAGTTGCCTAGATGGAGCAGCAGAGGTAGCTTTACTGCCGTCTTTTGATGGATGTATTGGCGAAGTAGAAATTTCAGGTAAGTTAGTGTTTGCTCTGCTTGTTATAAAAATTTCCTTTATTGATCAGAGATATAGCATATATCTGTGTTCAGTGATCTTCATTGCACTTCTTTTACGTGCTTGCTCATGCATAAGCCATAAATAAATTCATAGTCACACATAATATATATATATATATATATATATATATATATATATTAAAATGTTATATTTTTTTATATAAAAGAAATTGCACAAGGTACAGTAAATTTTTTGAAGTGTACGCATTTTCGATGTTTTCACCCTTAAGTTTGATGTTTGTAAAAATTTCACTATATTTTGTGCATTTTATATCCCATTGTGATATGATTATAATATCGTGCATTTTAAAGCATATCTGAAGTCAATGCAATGAAACACAATTAACAAGGTAAATGGATGTGAAACTTAATATCGTGCATATTAAAGCGTATCTGAAATCAATGCAATGAAAAACAGTAAACAAGCTAAATGGACGTAACACTAGAGAATGATAAAGCATTGTTGATGGTCAATATTCAAAAACTTAATCAATGATACCTCACTTTATATTACATGCATTCTTTCTCACACAATTCTCATGGGTTGGTTAAATGATCAAGGACTCTGCAAAACCGTTTTCATTGTGCTATCAAGTATTTTGAATCCCGAATTCCAAAGCTCTCTGCTCATTGTTAATCGAATATGTGCACATCATAACCATATCTAGTTTTATTTGGTTGTGTTTTAAAAAAGTGGAATTTATGATAGAAAGTTACTACAATTTTTTGATCTATGATGATTCATGTACTGTTTTTTTTTTACTATTGTCCTTTTGCGCTTTTTTGGTTTGCCTAATGTATGTTACATTTGGTTCGTTAGTAGAAGAGAGAAGAAAAAGGAATTGAAGAGAAAATGAGAGGAAATTTTTCACTTATTTCCTCTTCTTGTAGGCTTAGAATGTGGAGGAAATTAATGGAGTAAAATGTCCTAATCATTTGAAATGCTCGTATTTTGTGCTATATGTTGTAAGCAAACTTCCTTTTCTAATTTTTTCTTTAAATCTCTCCTCATTTGAAAGGAAAATATTGTGGTCAAAAGAGGAAAATTTTATAGGATTTTCTCTCCACTACCTCTTTTTCTCTCCTCTTTGAGCAAAAGAAACAACAGAAAGGGAGGATCTAAAATTCCCCCCCCCCCCCCCCTCTTCTCCTCTTCCACCAAATGTAAGTGTTGAGAAAGAGTTTATTTCACATATGTCTTGGTCTGTGCAGATGTCATAACAAATTCTATTGGTTATGAGGTGCACATGAATCATTCAACATGTGACTACTCAAAGTTGTCTACTCATTGCCAAAAGTTTGGGTTGTATGCAAGGTAATGTGTCATTTCAGTTTTCGTAATTGCGAGCTTTAGCTTATCCAATGTTACACACTTTAATTTCAGGATGGGCCTTAGTTACATGGTAATTTATGTACTACACAGCTTATCCTTGTAAATCTGCATACTCTTTTTTACTTTACACATTCTTTTTGCATTAATGCATTGACTTTTGTCACGGTATAGAATTATATTATTTTCAAGTTCTCTCATGAACAAATTTTCAGATGAGAGCATTGAAATGTCAATGTATTTTTTTCTTTGTTTTGAATCACATCATGTGTAAATCTTCTGACATATTACCTATAAAAAAATTAAATTGTGGTATATCTGCTATATTTCTTGCCTTTTATGAGTTATCAGCAGAGTCGAGTTCTTACGAATATGTTTTGTTTTTTTTTTTTTGCAGATTTCTGAGACTTCAAAATGCGCTTTGCACTGCAGAAATTTGTGTAAGTTACGTGCTTTTTGGGTGGAACAAAACCATGTCAAATGAGTTTGTATGATTTTGTCTGTAGTGTATGAGTTGATCTGTAGGGTTTATGCCTGTCTTAAATCAATTTGAATATAATTTTTATTTTCTCTCATACGCATAATAACCAAGCAGGAAATGCATGCTTTGATGATAAAAGTCTAATCAATTGGGAGTAGGCTTCTCTGAATAAATTCATTATTCTGTCCACTTTTCTTCTGTGCTAGAAGGGCTTTTCTCCAAGTGATGCTTAAGAAGTTGCTCCTTGTCAATCATTATTGGATTCAATGCATTTTGTATATGTGTCTTCTTTATATTATTTGATAAAGGACAGTGAAGGGAACTCTAGGATCAATCAAATGATCATAAGCTCTTATGACCAATTGATTGAGGATATTAGAAGAGATACTAATTGGCTAGAAGAAGATCAAAGTTCATCTTCTCTCTTTTCCTGCGTGTAATCAACCTTGGTCATTCTCTAATAGATGTATTAGGTGCAATTTGTCAAAATATGCCAGTTCTGCAGATGTCAATTTTATTGTGAAAGGTTTAATATTATATGTGCCATATAATGCTGAAGAAAATGCCACTGCATGTCCTTGCACCTCATTAACAACTAACTTGTTTCTTAATACTGCATTCACAATTGTGTGTATCAAAATTTTACTTTAATACCTATTTCTTGGAATGATAAAAGAAACAATACTCATTCTATTCTAGCAGTACCCACTCTGATCTCCCTTCTTATCTACTCGAAGTGATAGTAGTTCTTAGATTTTTATTTTTTTGGTTATATTTGGTTTTGGTGTTCAATTAAGTCCTAGAGAGGACACTTCTCTAGTATTCATAATATCATCCAAGTATATTGGCAAAATTAACTATTTTCTGCTTTTACTTGTCTACCTCATCCTGTCCTTCCATCTTATCTTCTGCATTCAACCAGAATATTAAATTATTTATAGAATTAAATTACTTCCGTTTAATAATATGGCTAAATTGACTGAAAACTTGATTAATTCCTGTATAAGGATTTCTGAATGATTGAAATAGAAATTTAAGTCAATTAGCTCAGGTTTGGATAGTGTTTAGTTATCATGGGTTTAGAAATTTTAGAAAAAAATCTACATTTGAAAAATGATTCTGCCTACTACAATTTTAAAAGAAATGTATTGCTCTATAATCTTTTAGGCCTGGATAGCCTTTTACAGATTGTTTAAGCTTAGTAAAGATTGAACTGAGGAATTTAATGTAGATGTGTATGTGTGTGTGTATTTTCCTGCAGCAACAGAAGAAAATAATATTTATTATAACATATTGGCTTGATTTATGACACGTAATTGTGTATTGTCAACCGCTTTTCTGTTGCAGCATTTGTTTAGGAACAGTAAGTTGCAAGGACTGGAATTGAGGTGGATCAAGTCGAAAGAGCATGTAAGATTATTTATTTTTCTATTTATGGTTAGTTCTTCTTAGCTAACTTGCATGGCGAAATCAAGAATTTCATCTACAAAGAGTAGTATGTAACCCTAAGAAAATTCAACTGAAACAGGCACACAAAGAACAAAGTGAACAAACTAGTAACTCATAAATCTCCCCCAGGCCTACAATAATGCCTTAGGCTCTGTTTGGTTAGATGGAAATAAGCTAGAAGAGAAAAGAAATAGAAAGTGAAAGAAAAGTGAAGTGAATGAAAAGAAAAGAGATTTTCTAGCATGCGGTTAGCATGAAATTTATCCAAGAAAATTGTAGAAAAATATTAGTTTGTTAGTTTGGATAACATGAAAGTGAAAAGAAAGTGATTATGGATACCAAAACTACCATTGTGAAGTAAAATGA